>CAJQZN010019438.1:0-12849 GCA_907164685.1 Colias eurytheme | reverse complement strand
TGGTTAATAGCTACCCCAAAAACCATGAAAATGATACCCATGACGAAAAGATGTAAAAGTTTTGTCGGCGCCATCTTGGATTAGAGTTTTGACCTCATATTCGTTAATAGCTATCCCAAAAACCATGAAAATGACACCCATCACGAAAAAAAGTCAAATTTTTCGTCGGCGCCATCTTGGATTTTAGTTTTGACCTCATATTGGTTAATAGCTACCCCAAAAACAATGAAAATGACACCCATGACGAAAAGATGTACAATTTTCGTCGGCGCCATCTTGGATTTCAGTTTTGACCTCATATTCGTTAAAGCTACCCCAAAAACTATGAAAATGACACCCATGACGAAAATATGTCAAATTTTTCGTCGGCGCCATCTTGGATTTTAGTTTTGACCTCATATTGGTCAATAGCTACCCCAAAAACCATGAAAATGACACCCATGACGAAAAGATGTACAATTTTTGTCGGCGCCATCTTGGATTTCAGTTTTGACCTCATATTCGTTAATAGCCACCCCAAAAACTATGAAAATGACACCCATCACGAAAAAAAGTCAAATTTTCGTCGACGCCATCTTGAATTGTTTTACCCCACCAATCTATTCAACAACCCATAAAAAAGAGCATCTGAAAAGTATCAAATATTTCAAATCACGAAAACGACAGTGCACGCACAATAATCTTTTTCTAATTCGTTTTATTTTTGGGACAAGGAGCGATACACCCGTCCTTCCAAGAGCGCTTCTGAGCGCGGTCTGGGTCTGACGACCCGCGAGAGCAAAATGTATGAAGAAATCAAGAAGTATTTTTTTAGCTAATAATTGAAATAAAATTTTGATTTAGATACAAAAAAATTATCAGAATCTATAAAGGACTGTAATATATCCCTCAATAATTTATAGGTAAGAAGATAGATTAGGCTTTTAATTTTCTTAAAATTGTACCGTTTTAGACCCCATTTTTTTGCATTTTATGCGATCATTGTGCTGGGAAAATCGTATTTCAGCGACAATTTTGTATGACGTCGTACAATTTTTATAAGATGATCGTAGATCTGAATATATTATCTTTAAATTAAGATATTACTTTGTTCTCACGTGTAATTGCTTTGAGTTAAAATGGTACCGTAAAATAGCGTTTTTTGTTAAAAATCGGTAATAGCACCCTTAAATAAATGAAAATTTGATTTGATTGAATATAAGTTGATTTAAGAAATGTTAATTAGTAAGATAATATGAACATATTATTATTATTTTACGGTAAGACTGTTACCCGATTGTCTCAATAAGTGCTATAATAAAAAAAAAAACAACGTGTTTTATTACAGAAATCATTTACTTTATATACATTTCCTAATACGATATTGGAATTATATATAATTCCAAGGAAGATTATACATTTACTAGGATATGTATGCATTAAATAGTTTATTAAACAATATTTTATACATTTCCTAAGTGGCATCGGCATTGTACACATTTCCTATTAGTTTGAGACCCATTCGTAAATAAGTCTTCAAATAACGTTTGTTTTATTATCTCGAAACTGCAATTAATAAAAAATGAAAATATTTTTTTTTTAATAACTAATAAAAAATATCCTGTCCAGGATTTTTCCAGTCAAACCATTTTTAATACACTTAATTTATTATAAAATTGGTCTCATTCTATTATCACGCCGTTGCATTTCGACTTATATTCGGATCTTAGACCACTAGGATTTGTATACAATTCCTTGATTTCATACATTTCCGGTAACATAGTTATACATAATTTCATTTTATTTATTTACATTAAGTATATACATAATTACATACTGATATTAAATATCTACCTATACATATATATATGTATATATATGTATATCATGTTTTAACTGATGTATTTATTTATTAGTATTTATCATATTAATAGAAATATATCTTTCACATAATATACTCATGTTTAATTATCATTATATACAATTCTAGACTGAAACTCCAATAGTCACTTGGGGTCACTGAAAATCAGTGGTGGTGAGGTATTAATCACCTTGCCATCATATACTGAGTTGGCTCCATTTGTCAGGTCTCTCACTGCCACATTACAGTTCTTAGGAATAAGATTATTTTTATTTAATTATTTTTCTTTTTATTTCTTTTTGTTTTTCCTTCGTTTATATATGTATCTCGTGTTGTGATCTTGACAATAAATGTGTTTTATTTATTTATTTATTTAATGTCCCTTACTGCATGCTTTTCATGCAGTTGTCCGCACCATATGTATTGTGGTCTTTGTCCATACACACTTTCTCCAAAGCCCTGTTTTGGTCTTGTTTGATGTATAAGCTCCTGTATATTAGTAAAAGTTAATCAAATATTTAATTCTTATTTCTTGAAATTTGGTATAGTATTCTTTGTGTGATACAAATCAAAACCAACAGTCAGGTTAGGTAGACTACAATTTACAAAACTGGCAGGGTTGCCATGCAATGGTTGGTGGTTAATGAAACACTTGACTCGACTGTAAGCTTGTATTGAACTGCTTAAACTGTAGAACAACAGGACTATATATTCTAGACGCACACATACAATAGATTGCACACTACACTGTAAACTGTAGAATTAATATTAAAGACATAGTTCACTATAAAATTTTGTAGTCTTTGATTATTTATACAACAGACTAGAAATAAATACTATGTATGCGATTATACCTATTCTAGCCATCCATTTTAGTGTTCCTTAAAATTAAGTACATCTTAGTCAAAGGACAACTTATTGTGTGTTTGCCCGTAATGCACTCATAATAATTTTAAGTTGAATGTTTGTCATTCTTTATGTACCAAACACAGTCACGGCCACGGCGCTCATTCCATTTTACTGGTATTAAAACAGATGAAATCCTTCATGATCCCATATCCTTCTTAGTAGCAAATGTAGAAATCCCTTTCTTGTGTCTACAATGTTTTTGTGGAGAATCGTATTGCACGCCTCATAAGCGAAGCGTTGAGGTGGGTACTACTGTCACTTCGCGCAAAACATCTGATTTTTCAAACTTAAAATGTCTTTATGTAGGTATCATACATTGCACTTGTAAGATAATACATACACACACATTAAGAAAAAACACTATTTTTAACGTTCATGATATTTTTGATGTCATTTTTGTTATTTAAACTAGTTAAAAAACAGTTTAAAAAAGTTCTGTCTTGGACGTCCGTGTGTCTGTATGTGCGGATCCTTTTTCTTGTTAACACGATAGCGACCGAAATACTTTACTAATCGAGTCTTTTTTTTTCTCTTACGCTTGAGTATGCTCAGGAATAGAACCCTTTCATTTTTCAGGGTCTGATTCGATGTGGTTTAATTGTTATTAAATGAACAAAAATAATAATTAATAAATATTTATTAAAAAAAAAATTATGAGGCGTGCACTTTTGGATTTTCCAAATTATTTACATTTGGGATGGATTAATTCTTCTCCTCTCTTGAACAAATTTGTTATTGCGAACGTGTACAAAATATTATGTTGACAGTTGACAGTTGACACTTGACGCCAAAGACTTGAAAATAAAAGGTACGTGTACATATATTTACATTAGTGCCATCTAGTGGCTCTGGAAGGAAAAGAACATCAAGTCAGTGTTTAACGTGCCATCTAGTGTGTTAAAAGCAAAAGACTAAGAGATATAATCGAACATGTAGTACGTTATTTCCCCACTGGCGCTTTAATTGCGTAAATTCATAGTGCAACTTTTTTTGTATGGAGTGCACCGTCTGTTGTATACGTAGTATATTATTATTAGTCTGTGATATTAGTATAGATTATATTATTATTCAAATTTATACTGTGCCGTGCGGTTTCACTTGGGGATGAGCTCGCAAGCGAAATCTGGTATTCCTATTTCTATAGCTTATGTGTTATTCTGATATTTATCTGCTATCATATTATTATAATAAATTCTGATTATAGGTCCGTCAAGGTCGAGAACTTGGATTTGTATTAACCTTTCATACCTAAACAATATCGTTTCAAAACATTTTCTACGGCACCTTTTGTAGAGCATAAATACCTACTGACTGGATTATTAGACCTTTATTACTGTAAAGTTTCATCCAAATCCGTCCAGTAGTTTTTTCGCGAAAGAGTAACAAACCATCCTTCTATCCTCACAAACTTTTCCATTGATAGTACTAACTTAGGACTTAGGGAGCAGTGGTGGCTCAGTGGTGAGACTTCGGACTTCGAATCCATAAGTCCGGGGTTCGAGACCGGGCGAGCGCGCAGGAAATAAATTGATTTTTCAATTTATCTGCGCATGTTATAACATCACCACTGCTCGAACGGTGAAGGAAAACATCGTGAGGAAACCGACATGTCGAAGAATCAAAAGTTCGACGACATGTGTCATCCGCCATCCCGCACTTGGCCAGCGTGGTGGATTATGGCCTGTACCCTCATAGGAGGCCCGTGTCCCAGCAGTGGGAACGTATATGGGCTGATGATGATGACTAACTTAGGATACCAACAGAATATTAGCAGCTTTGTATAAAGCATGCAAATATTATTATATTATGCGTAAAACAGATATTAAATCTAAATCCCAATACAATAAATTGAAATATCATTCTATTTTCTATATTCTATTCATTTTTAAACTTTTTAAATCTACACATGCATATTATATATACGATGTAACAATAGGTAATTATCATTTAAGTAAGGCAAAAAATTCTTTTTGGCTATAAAAACAATTGATGATCTAACTTTTTTTTTCATCAGGTGACCATTAAATTTATTTGCTCGACACTTTAACCAGTGGTAAGGGTGCAGTCACCCTTTCTTGGCCTCATTGTAAAAATATTTTTAATTTAAAGTTTAAATTATTCTATTAATTATTATCTACTTAAAAAAGATATGATAACAATTAGACAAAAAAATAATTTAAATATAAATGAATTGTAATAAATTAATTTATTATTTTTTGGCACTTACGAACCGGTTTCCGAATTAAGAATTAATTGATCAAGGTTTCAGAAAGCCTATGTTACTAACAAGAAAATTTTAAACCAATAGCGTGCGATGATGTAAAGCGAGGATGTTTTTGGAAAAAACTAATCAGATAGACTATAGACAATAGACAAACATTTATTCACATAGTAAAAAGTAAAAAAAACTAAAACCCAACTACGACAAAAAACGGCGCTGAAAAAAGTATAAAACAAGATTTTCAGAATACTGAACTGAATAAAGTTGCTAATGTAGTTGCAAGTAAATGGACACAGTAAACTCTACCAAGATGCCTTCGTTGTAAATTGACAATAATGTCATACAATACTATACTGAAGTACCTATGCAATATTCCACTATGTAGAGATAAATTTTCATGTTTGGAAAACCGCAGTCACACGTTGTCAAAGTGCTACGGTATATTATAGGTTTATGTGGGTATATATAACGTGTGACATACCCTCCTTTTACTTTGCCGTAGTCGGGTAAAAAAAATGTGTGCGTATACTAGTGTACACACGTAAGAAGTGAAACTTCTTTATGACCTTATTTTTAAAAAAATAAGTTACTTTAAGCAACTTTACAGAAATACGTCACATCACGCGTGGTAGGGATAAGAAAAAGAAGGCGCGTAACGGAAAAATGTCACGCGTAACGAAAAAATGTTACACTAATTTTTTTTCCAACCCCGATAAAGAAGTTTCACTTCAAAAGAATAGAAACAATTCGATCACGAGGCGGGACTCGAACTCGCATCCTTATAATCATAAGATATGGTTTCTTATCCTATACACACTATAAGTGCTAATATAAATTATTATTATGTTAATTATACAACAACACAGAAAAGAGGAAAATGCCTATCCTCTTCGACCGGATACGACGGATACTTCGACGTCACTGATCATTGAATAGATTACAAAGTTTGAAATAAATTAAAAAAAATGGTTATCTGTAAAGTCGGTTTACTGACGATAGTTGAACGTGACAACGTCCGATTGTGCTTCTCTGTCGCTCGTTCCGCGCTCTCGCTTGCACTTCAAGCCTTACATGGAACGCCTCAGAGCGAGGTAACGCCGCATGAGTCATGTTTTTTCGTGCGTGCAGCCGGCTCTATCGAATTATAAGACGTTGTCACGTCAAAATTTATATGTATGTCGGGGAAAGATGTAGAATGTGAATCTATTTTCAAGCTGTGGGCGTTGCATTGGGTAATCGAGCAAAGAAACACCATACAATACTGATTGTATTGCATGGTGTTTCTTTGCTTTTTTAATAATCGTTATGTTACACATTACACATTAAAATAAAACACTAGCAAAGAAACGGTTAACTGTTCCAAGTAGTGGAAGGTCCGAACTCTTCGATGTTCGAATGTGAAGTGCCGTCCCGAGGGCGAGCCTTCATCATCTAGACCCGGTACAAGCATGAAGTCGGCCGCCAACTTCACTGTAGCTTCACGACGGTGCACTTCACGACGGTGCTGCCACCTCACGGAATTCGTGCTTCGAGTCGTTTTACATCAGTGCTATTTATTGACCGTCTCCGACATGTATATTAAATTGTTAATTAAAGCCTTAAATAATCTGTTACTTAAACAAACATACAACTGAACCTAATAAAAACGAAAACACTTTTATAAGAAAACATTAAATTAGGGAGATTTTTTTTTGCTGCTATTCATCGATCTACGTCACGGATCAAATACTTGATGTAAATAAGAGTTGCAGAGGAGTGCCTTCGAAATTAATCAAAAAGTGTAAAGATCGTGCAAAATGTGTGCAAAATATTGTGTTATTGAAGTGAAACTTTTTTATCGGGGTTGGAAAAAAATTTAGTATAACATTTTTTTGTTACACGTGACATTTTTCCGTTATGCACCACCTTTTTCTTATTACTACGCATACATTTTTTTATAATAGACTAGAGGTCCGCCTCGGCTTCGCCCGTGGTACATATTTCGCAATAAAAGGTAGCCTATGTCCTTTCTCGGGTATCAAAATATCTCCATACCAAAGGAGACTATTTTTTGTGGGCCCACCAAGACTCGGTAACGTATAGTAATAAAAAAAAACGTGTAAAAATATAAAATTATATTATGAATTTTGAAGCTTCGTTGTTTTACAAACGAAACCGGAATCATGAAATCGAATTAAAAAGCCTTATTTTGATATCATCCCTGCTATAGTGCTGTCAACAAACCAAGAACAATGGCCAACATTAAAAAAAAACTGGAACGAAACGTTTTTATCGATAGAATGAAAATAAAACCAAAAAGCGAAAAAAATTGCCTTCAATAAACCACTTTAGAAACTGTTTTTATTCTTATTTATATGGAAGAATATGATTGATAGCGATTTTAAATCCTGTCATTTATCAAATAAAACAATTTTTTTCTACTCAGCTAAAAAAATCCGTGTAACGAAACGTTATATCTATTGGCTGCTTTGATGGAATATGTCAATATATAGTAATCTGTGGAATATGTCAGATTCCTCCTGTCGTAGCCCCCTGCGTCAATGTTTGCAATGAATGTAAACAATGTTTTTTTTACCTATTTTAAAATGAAATTGCTACAACTTAAGAGCGTTTAATATTACAATTGAACATGAATAATAGAATAGCTGTGCAAATGGATACCTATCCTAATATTATGTCCTACTCCTAGTCATAAAATATCACGTACCTAAATACCTACCTACTTAACTAATAATTTCTTATTGAATCAGTTTTCCCAATCGCCAAGGTCCAGTAACTTGAGGTACACCCACTTATATCTATTTTCTATACTATTTATAACCAAATCGGGTCTCTGTGTTTGCGGTACCTTCGTTGTGTCCGATTTCCGAGCTTGGAATCGTGACAATGTATATGATGTTTTCTAATATTTATTTATTCATTTATTTAAATATATTGTACCCAATGATTCGGATGGGTCACACAAGACAAATCGCTCATTATCAGTTAGTTTTTATGTAGTAATGAGGTGAATGTTTGCACACGTATTTCTAAAGATTCCGGTTAAATCATGTGAAAGTAATGTCACCACTTTAATCTGGGGACTTCAAGGAACAAATTAACACACATTTCATTAATATACACTAAGAAATTGAGGTGGGCCTATTCTCCAAACAAAAAAAATTGTCTCCTTTCATTCAAATTGGTTCAGTAGTTTAGGCGTGATTGAGTAACAGACAGACAGACAGAGTTACTTTCGCATTTATAATATTAGTATGGATTTGGTAATTAATTTTTACGTACTATGTTTTTTATATAATTATGTACATTTTTAAACTTGCGAGTTAAAACACATGAAAAAACGTGTTTCTAAAATCCCAAGGATTTTCATTTACAGTTCTCAGTAGAAGATTTTTAATATGATATACGTATACCTAATAATATATGTAATTCTTGTTTGTGTGTTTGTTTCTTTGCCCTTGTTCCACCTCGCAACGGAGCGGTTGTAACTTGTATGTTATGATTTTTGCGTCTGAACATAATATTATGCAGGATGTTAGAGTAGGTACTCTAACATCCTACACTATATTACTATTTATCGCAATGAAATTCTTCATTTCTATGGGAATTTCCGATTTTTTCTGGTATACGTTTCACTAGTAAATGATAATTTTTTCTACCTTGTTTAAATTGAGGTCGTCAGTGTATTCTTAGAAACTTAGTTTATCTATTAATCTATACTTAATATTATAAAGCTGAAGAGTTTGTTTGTTTGTTTGAACGCGCTAATCTCTGGAACTATACTGGTCCAATTTGAAAAATTCTGGGGCGTGCCGAAAAGCTTACATACATACACCTGAAAAACATAACCCTTTTTTTTCGAAGGCGGGTAAGGCGTTTTATACACCATATTGTATACTACAAGAAAATATCTTTAAGATTCTATTCTATAAAATCACTACATAGTATAAAACAAAGTTTTTATTTTAAAAATTTGACTGGAAATAATTCCGACATTTTAAACCTAAATAAGGTCGTGAATCCATTTAATCTGTTTATACTAAAGCTATATTTACAATAACATTGCTATTGGATTTGATAGAAAGTAGGTCAATGTGAGACCTTCCCACTCAATAAGGTCAGGGGTAGCATTGGAAGTTATCAAATCGTATCATCCAGAGTGCACTTCTCTTTAGAAATTCTAAAGAAAAGTGCACTTCTACTAGCTTTCCGCCCGCGGCTTCGCCCGCTTTGTCTGAAACATAATAAATTATATACTAAATGCTTCCGCTTGAATCACTCTATATATTAAAAAAAACCGCATCAAAATCCGTTGCGTATTTTTAAAGATTGAAGCATACATAGGGACATAGGGACAGAGAAAGCGACTTATGGTTTTATACTATGTAGTGATAAACACCCCTTCTATCATTTGTATCCTTAAATGACTGTTCCTACACCGAACAATAAAAATATAATATTTATTATCCTTTAAAATATTTCTATATTGAATTTGATGATTAAAATTAAATTCACCTAGAAACTTCCCAGAAAAGCTGATAATAACGCCGAGATTAATTATCTTCTCTTGATCTTGACTGAATTAACCTTTATTTTAGCGTCGACGCTGACCCAATATCGTGATAAACTAGACCTAAATTTTAACTGCCTTTAACAGCAGTTTCAGTTCAGTCCTTTGGATGTGTTTATGTATTTAAATTTATTGGTAAACTAGGTATCGTGTTGACAATTAAATATAGAAATCCTGGTTTTAATTAGGTATACATGATCTGGCAGAACATCTCTGGGTGTATTGATTATGGCGTTTTATTTTCTTTTATTTAAAAGCTCGTGTCTTCCGTGTCGTTATTTAAATATAATCTAATTTTGACAATTTGAAGACATGTAATCTGGCTTATCAGAAGCAATGCTTTCTCTCAGGATATATCTGTGATGGTTGGGTTTTATTTTTATAATCTGAGGCTGGGTAGGCGTAAGACATTCTCGACTTTAAAAAAATAAATAAATGTAAAAAACAAAATTAGCCACACCACTTTATTACAGTAATATATTCACAAAATTGTTAAAAACTTAATTCTACCGATCATATACCTTTACCAATACACTAATAATATTGAATTTCCATAAAAACGTAGATAAAATCAAAGAAAATTGAACAAGATTTGTATAATTATCATGATGACTCGTCGTATTTGATATTATCTAAGATCCAATTGCGGTATGTGTAAACGTTTACATATACTTCTGGGAAGCCCAGACCGCAGTACCACAAACTCCAAGACACAATCCCAATAACCGTGTTATTAGCCACCAATGGGCTACCAGAATCACCCTGAAAAAAAAAACACAACTTATCGAATGGTTCTTCGTAGACAAACTGGTCTCCTCTCGATTTTCCATCAGAGATTGTAGCAATAGTAATAATAGTATTTAATAGTATTTTCCATATGAAAAATCAATTAAATTTTTTGCACACAATGCTGTCTAGATTATCAACTTTTCATTGAAGTTTGAGGTCTGTCCCTAAATATCACTGCGCAAGATAAAAATATACGTACTAAATGTTCATTGCTTCTTTATTTATCTGTTTCTTTACATTCTTTTTATGTAACACTATTTATGGTTCTCAACCAATTTTTATTTAAAAGCTTTCAAACTGACAAAATGTCGTCCCCTGCGAGGAATAACCTTTTTTTCCCTACTATGATATCATAGCAAAGTCACAGCTGAGGTGTGAATCAGAAAATAAATCATTGAGTTTTCTTTTTTTATATGCATTTATCTATTTAAACACTATGAAGACTTACTTGACATGCGCCTGATCCTCTTCCCTTAATAGCACAAACATTCTCATCAGTTATAGGAAATCTGCCCTCAAATTCATCCAATACCTGTATGCACCGTTCCACCGATACAGTTTTGACGTTAAGCACTTGAAGCTTATCAGGTACCCGTCCATAATTCTAAAAATATATTTATTTAAGTACTAGCGGTCCGCCCCGGCTTCGCCCGTGGTACATAATATTTACGTTTTCTTACATAAGAACCATCCTCGTACTTCAAGGAATATAATAAAAAAAGAATTATCGAAATCGGTTCAGCCGTTTTCGAGTTATGCGCTTACCAACACATTTTGCGATTCATTTTTTTTATTTAAGTATTTTGATGAGGTGGTTCGAATCTCAATTTTTAGTTAGTAGTTATGGCATTGTGAACCGCGCCATTTTGCAATCGCATGTCTTGAGAAGATGTTCAATAGAATTGCTAAGTCTGTTTGAATTATCGAATTTTTGAAGTGAAACTTCTTTAGGCGCATTGAGAGTATAATTTCAAGGTCGCGTCATGGCAACACCGTCAGGTCATGGAGTTAGTCGACGATTTTGGTATCTTTGTGTCTTGCCAAAGAAGTTTCACTTCTAACACACACGTCACACACTTTTTTAACGTGACAACGTCTTATAATTCGATAGAGCCGGCTGCACGCACGAAAAAACATGACTTATGCGGCGTTACCTCGCTCTGAGGCGTTCCAGGCTTGAGTGCGAGCGAGAACGCGGAAGCGGAGCGACAAAGAAGCACAATCAGCCTTAAGACGTTGTCACGTTCAACTATTTTCAGTAAACCGACTTTACAGACAACCAATTTTTTAATACCACTTACATTAGTATATCCCCATCCTGTCACTACGCAGTCAGTATCAGGAAGAGAAGGCTCATCTGTCAAGTCTATAGGAGCCACTTTGGAATCAAAGCTAAATTCTTTTACTACTTTAAGAAGTGAAATATCATTTTCTACGGTTGATGCGGTAAAATTCTCATGATTTATAATTTTTTCCACTTCGTGCCTTACGCCGCCTGAAGATAGTGAGGTAGTCCCAACGACTACTGTTATATCTTCAGGCTGATTGCTAGACGAAAATTAAGGTAATATCTTAGATTACAAAATAAAAGACAGATGGAGCGTTGCCGAACTAAACCGAATTATTTTTCGTCATTTCCATAAAGCTATGTGTGCTGTCATTTCGCCGTTGCACTGTACGAACACGGTGCTTCTGTGTGCGTGTTATGTTACCAGATATTGAAAAATTTCCCAAATTTTTGCCCGACTACGGAAGAAAGAGGGTTATGTTTTTCGAGTGTATGTATGTATAATAATAATATATATAATATAATATTTCTTTGACACGCCCTGCAGTATAAACTGTTGGATCGATTTTGAGTTGTGAGGTGTCATTGCAATCATCTGAATTATGAAGGTAGTGGTGGTAGTAGGCTACATAAATAAGCAGTCATGTTTTAATTTTTATTTTTATACAAATTCGGGCTTATGATATTATTTTATAATATTGCAAAAATTATTTTGTTACATAAAGCACCTATCTACTAAAGTTAAATATGGACAAAATAATTTTATTCAATTTTTAATTAATTACATTAAAAAACAGTTTTTATTTTTCAAAACATAATATGAATGCGAATAGCGGTAGTTATTAATCGAGAATGCGGGACATTTTATTTTCAATTTTCATCATATCCATCATGGCGTTCACATGAATTAAATCGCGAGCGAAAACGACTATGACGCTTTTTATAAAAGTAATAAAAAAAATGTATAATGCTTATTAAAATAATCTAATAATGATCATGAACCTTTATTGCACTATAGAAATAATCACATTGACGATCGAAAAATCCAACAGCACTTCCCCGAAGATCTTTTAACCATTTTACCGTTTTACCCCTAAAATTGGCAAATTCATTTTCAAAATACTGGCAGCATACGTTGAAGTTTTGAATTCCTTCGTATATGTAAAATTATTATTTGTATATAAAATTAAATAAGCCAAATAATCTACAGAAAACCTGTAAAACGATGTTTT
>CAJQZN010019437.1:0-12337 GCA_907164685.1 Colias eurytheme | reverse complement strand
CGATCGTAAAGCACTCTCTGATGCTTCGCATCATGAGTCGTGCAATTGTCTTTTTACTCCTAGGTTTCCGCCAGCGGCTTCGCCCGTGTAGTCAAAGAAAAACCATCATTATTCCCGATTTCCGAGATAAAACCTATCCTATGTCCTTCTTTCAATAAATATTTTTTGTCATCTTATCGCTATGACTTTCAACACACCTATAAAATATACAAACAGACAAACATACAAATTTCCACAATGATCGTCTGTGTTCTATTGTAATAATAAAAGCTCAATATTTTATCAGTTTACACACAGATTAACACTAAAGCGTATATTCGTTACTAGCTGCTCCGCGCGGTTTCATCCCCGTGGCTCCACTCCTGTTGGCCGTAGCGTGATGATATTATAGCCTTCCTCGATAAATGGGCTATCTAACACCGAAAGAATTTTTCAAATCGTACCAGTAGTTCCCGAGATTAGCGCGTTCAAACAAACAAACTCTTCAGCTTTATAATATTAGTATAGATTTTATAGATTTAAACATACTTGATGAAGTTTGCAAAATATTGCAAAGAAAAATAAATAGCGTTCTGGATTTTTCTCGAACCCACAACGTAATAACAGGGGATTAAGCTGAATCGTGGGCTTGCAGTTTTGATTTGCGAGAGTTTATTCTTAGTTATTACTTGTTTGTTGAATTGAAAGGCGACTTCTGCAAGTTTTGAGTGCTAAATTGTGTATATGGGATTTGGTGTCACATCAGATGTATAGTGGAAAAGCTTGCTATGAATGTCATCACTACATAGTATAAAACAAAGTCGCTTTCTCAGTCCCTATGTCCCTATGTATGCTTAAATCTTTAAAACTACGCAACGGATTTTGATGCGGTTTTTTTTAAAAGATAGAGTGATGCAAGAGGAAGGTTTTAGTATATAACTTATTATGTTAAAGACAAAGCCGGCGAAGCCGTGGGCGGAAAGCTAGTGTGCTATTATCACAGGATGTAGTGAAATGAATAGATAGCAATTGGAGATACAAGACTAACATACAAACGTACAGATGAAGCTCATATGGAAAGGGTTTATAAGGATTACTCCATCTCTCTCTTACGTTATTCTTCCTACCAGAACAACTCATTTAATAAAAACACTTCTAACATACTTATTAATATTATAGAGCTGAAGATTTTGTTGTTTGTTGGTTTGAACGCGCTAATCTCAGGAACTACGGGTCTGATTTCAAAAATTATTTCGGTGTTAGATAGCCTATTTAACGAGGAAGGCTATAAGCTATATATTATCACGCTAAGACCAACAGGAGCGGAGCAATACGGGTAAAACCGCGGGGCACAGTACAAAATATACTACACCATAATATGTAAATAGATTTTACATCAGCACGAAGTATGAAGTTTTGTTGACGTTCAAAATTTGCTGCATGCGTTTATTTTAAGGCTTAAAGTTTGCATAATTAAGCCTTTACACTGTCGAAATTATAATTCGAGCGTAGTTAGCTACGACATTATTCGCGCTAAGATGCGGGACTAATTCGTTAAGATTTTAACCAAATGAACCAAAGTTGGGACTTGCGAGGTAAATATATTTGTAGTAACTTCTTAAATTGAGTGTTTTTAGTTGGAATACAGCTTATAATATGTACGTAATGTTCAGTTACAAAACATATTATAATGAATTTTCAAGATTAGTTATATAGTGTGTTTAAAGGTTATTTAAAGAGTTTGAAAAATGATACATACATTTACTATCTATAATTTTAATTTAATTTTTAATCTACTAAATGTTCACTCAAGTGTACATTAAAAATAATAGCCTTATTATCTGGTAAAAATACAGCTTTTAAAAACATCGTAATCTGTTCATTCGTTTCGATATTTTGTGTGCATAACGGGTAGGTTTGAGAATCGGACAATATCTATTTTTCATACCATAGCTGCATAAAAGTTATACAATACTGGTACAGATAAAAGTTTAGTTAGTTTAGTTAAACTATAGTATTTACGTAGAGTTTATCAGAATAGAGCAGGCGCCAGTAAGCCTTCCTTAAAGCGATTAGCGGGAACGTCTATTCCCTTAGTATTGCTTTGGTTGTGTTAATGCTTGTGATTGCTTTGTGTTTATTCAAGTAATAGTTGTAAAAAAATGTGGATACAACACAAAATGTACCAACTAAATAAAATTAAATTAAAAATACGTGTGGCACTCGAGGACTGCCGCGGTAAAGCTATTGCATAGCATCGCATCGCTGTGCCGGTTGGAGTGGGGGTGTTAGGTTTTTTCGTTACGGAATTTTTACATTCGGTCGCTGCGCTCAAAGTCTGAGATAAAAGCTATGCAATAGCTTAATAATTTTATTCTCTTGTGTTTGATTTTACGCGAGCGTTATACATTAAGAAATTATAGACCTCCCCAATTAAAAATATAAGGAATAAATTGTTGTAGTATTCCGCTTAACCTAGACTAAAAAATATAATATTTTATACCTACTATGGGGCAAAGACCTATATTATTAGTAAGAAGCATACTTTATGATATACAGATAACTATTTTTGAATAGGTAAGTCTAATAGTTTTAAGTTAAAACGTAAGAAACAAACAGAAAATTACATTTTTAATTACTTTAGATAAAATCATGTAAGTATACACCAAGACTTTCTTGAATAAAAACAATTTTCAAAATCAAGGTGACTCCATTTTAAATTCATTTGAACATTTTTAATTCAAACAAAAGTTTTCCAATTAAACAGATTCTGTTGAAGTTTCTTTGCCAGCATTGTTTCATGTAATTGGGAGGAGATATTATCTCGATAACGGTTAAGTTCATTAACCCAACAGTAATGTCTTTGAAGCATTTTCTAATTAAATTCTAATGTTTAGCTCGTTGTTTGTAACACTGAAACACCAACTTTTATTTTTTTGCGGTTAAAGCAGAAGGATTTGATAAAATTAATATAATATCCCTTTTCTTCGTTTGCATAAAATTTTAAAATACATTAAAATGTTACACATAAACAATATTATAGGTAACTAGCTGTGCCGCGCGGTTTCACCCGCGTGGTCCACTCCTGTCTTAGCGTTATAATATAGCATTCCTTGATAAATGGCCTATCTAACACTGAAATAATTTTTCAAATCAGACCAGTAGTTCCCGAGATTAGCGCGTTCAAACAAACAAACATACAAACAAACAAACAAACTCTTCAGCTTTATAATATTAAGTATAGATTATAGAAATATTTTTAACAACAAAATGTAACCGATTTTATATTACTGTCAGAACAAAATTAAATTTAAATGGGAACACACCAGCTATCAAATAAAAAAGAATTATCAAAATCTGTTCGCCCAGTAGAAAGTTCTGAGGTACCAAACACTAAAAATATGATTTGTAGATTTCTTGAAGAAAAGTCACTATTTGATGAAGAAGATTTTAATTTGTATCTACCTATTCTTTTTATATTTATCATAATAACTGAAATAAATACCCGTATTTGAATGTTACAAACAATTTTATTTCAAAGAACTGTGCCTGAGTTTTATTCACTTTATTTCCTACTTGCGTCTAAAATATGATTTATATACCTTTGAAATTATGAGATAAAAGTATTTAAATTATTTTCTCAGTGAAATTTTATTCATACTCCCTTAGAATGTTCTTTGTTACCGTAATTTAGAATGTCAAGGGCCGTATATTTTGAGGTAGCATGAATTGATGATACTTCCTTTAATTTGTCGTAGTTTTGGGAGTTTTTTAAAATAAAATTTAATGTATTTAGTAATTATCATAATATTTATTAATCTACAGCTGAATTAATTAATTTTAAAAATATTTTTTTTCTGAAAATTATAAGTGCTAGATATTTTTATCACAATGGTTTTCAATTTAATTCAGATAATATTATTTGTATATTTCTTTTTTTTAGTAATTAACTTTTATTTACAAGGTCTTTTTTTAAATTAAAATTAAATTAATCGCTCATATTTAATTGATGCATAATTTTTATACCTATAAGTTATCGTCTCATGAATCACAACCAAATCTATCTAACTTGTATATTTCTTAGACCCGGGTGGTTATAATGTTATCATTAAAAGCAGTTTTAATTCCAGTGTGAAACAATGACAGCGCTATATAGGTCGTATAGCGCCATCACTTTCCCCAACTGGAAATAATAATGCTTTATGACAGTATGGTCGTTGGGGCAGAAAGGTTCTCGAATGGAGACCACGTACTGGGCGACGAAGCGTGGGACGACCACCCACAAGATGGACAGACGACCTGGTCCGAGTGGCAGGGAACCGCTGGATGCAGGCCGCCGGTGACCGGTCGTGGTGGAAAACCCTGAGGAGGCCTTTGTCCAGCAGTGGACGTCCCACGGCTGAAACGACGACGACGACGACGATGAAAGTATGGAAAAAATACCCCCTTGAAAAGAATACCAAAGAAACATTTCTCTGAAATAAAAGTAAATATTTCTGTTATGTAATTTAATAGTTTACTCTCACAACTTTCTCTTTGTTTTCCCCAGGGGCCAATAAAAGCTCTCATAGGTATGATATGAAATATTTTCTTGTAATATTGTTTCATAAATTGATAACAAGAAGTATAATATTTGTTTGTACTTAATCAAAAGTACGGAAAACTAGAATTTAAGCATTTTTAAGAGGGAATATCAGGAGTGTAGAAAATTTAAATAGACTTAGGTATTCAAACATCACATCCTGAGTACTTGCAGTACTAATTCTGTCTGATTTCGTACAAAGATAGCTTGATACCTGAGAAAGGACATATAAGGACTGCTCTGCTCCTGTTGGTCTTAGCGTGATGATAATAATAGCTTTAAGCCTTCCTCGATTAATGGGCTATCTAACACCAAAAGAATTTTTGAAATCGGACCAGTAGTTCCTGAGATTAGCGCGTTAAAACAAACAAACTATTCAGCTTTATAATATTATAGTATAGATGTAACGCAATTGAGATACATATATTGGGCCAATATCACAAAAAATATTATAGATATAATAATAAATGTAATGAAAAGTTTTCTTTGTCTAAATAAAATGAAGAGTAAAAAGCAAAATTAGGGTAGGTCAGTCGGTCAAGCTGTTAATTTGTTCAAATCATCATTTCATCTGTTGTAAACATGCTCGTATAAAACGAATAGAATTTTAAATTAACAAATAAAATAATTATGTTTCTATAAACTAAAAAAAAGACGTGTGGCACTTGGGGACTGCCGCGGTAAAGCTATTGCATAGCATGCCTTCAAGCCACACCTCCGTGTCCGTCGGAGTGGGGAGCGTGAGGTTTTTTCGTTACGGAATTTCTCGATTCGGTTCCCGCGCTCAAGGCCCGCGTAGCTAAGGCAAGCTATGCAATAGTTTAAAAATAATACATAATTTTTATTACCTTTTTACTTTTAAATTTTGATGAAACCCATAATATTGTCAATTCTTCACGTGGTCATTGTACAATTAATATTGATAACCTTATATAAACAAACACAATAAATGGGCCCAGGAATTATATGTAGACGGTAATGGAATTGTAAAAACTGTAAGGCACTATATTATTATAATACTCTAGCTTTCCACCCGCGGCTTCTCCCGCGTTTTCAAAGAAAAACCCGCATAGTTCCCGTTCCCGTCAGATTTTCGGGATAAAACCTATCCTACGTGTTAATCCAAGTTACCTTCTACATGTGTGCTAAATTTCATTGTAATCGGTTCAGTAGTATTTGCGTGAAAGAGTAACAAACACACACATACACATCCTCACAAACTTTCGCATTTATAATATTAGTAGGAAGGATTAAACAAATAAAATAAATAGTACCGTCAAGCATAGCCTTCCTCCATTATATCAATCCAATATTTACAATTTTGGATCCTCAATCTCAAAGCACGCGCCCATTTGAAGTCAATCCATACATACGACGATCATGTGAACCCAATTCTTCACATATCCCTTATCACAATCACGTAACGTATATATTCGCTTAGCAAAATTGTGTATACACTTTGAATTTCAGATGACTTTCAGAGGGCCAGTTTGGAGCGACGCCAATATTCAAGTGATTTTGCTCCCAGTTAATTCAGGGATAGTGTTTTTGAAGCTCCAAATTGTAATGCCATCTTGATAGCTGGGCTTTTCTTTTTATCTCCTCCCTTAGAATCATGTTTATTCGCTTAACGGTGTAATAAGATAAGTGGGGTGGTAAAAAGAGTTTTGGGAAAGCAGTGGATCGAATTAGAGGCGTCATTTTATTTGATGGAGCTTGTATGCCAATTTAATCTATATGCTAGAGATTTATAATCTACATGATACACTTAAAATCAAAGAAAATTGATAATTTTAACGTGCCACTCTTGTTTTAGAGAAGTCGTGCAAATGTAGAAGACAGAATTACAGAGATAACAGTTACAGACGGAAGGTTGTGTGTTACCTTCACTTGTGGGTACGGTCAACATATTTAAAAACAAATTAGTTAAATTCTGAATTGTACATTGTAGTGACTTCCTCATCTACACGAATTTTACTTTTTCTTTCTTAGTTCTTACCTTTAATATCATCATGAGAATGACCTTAAGTAACTTTAAATACTAAAATAATAAAATAATTTGGAAAATCCAAAAGTGCACGCGTCATAATTTTTTTTAATAATTATTTATTAATTATTATTTTTGTTTATTTAATAACAATTAAACCACATCGAATCAGACCCTGAAAAATGAAAGGGTTCTATTCCTGAGCATACTCAAGCGTGAGAAAAAAAAGACTCGATTAGTAAAGTATTTCGGTCACTATCGTGTTAACAAGAAAATCCTCCGCACATACAGACACACGGACGTCCAAGACAGAACTTTTTTAAACTGTTTTTTAACTAGTTTAAATAACAAAAATGACATCAAAAATATCATGAATGTTAAAAATAGTGTTTTTTCTTAATATGTATGTGTATGTATTATCTTACAAGTGCAATGTATGACACATAAAGACATTTTAAGTTTGAAAAATCAGATGTTTTGCGCGAAGTGACAGTAGTACCCACCTCAACGCTTCGCTTATGAGGCGTGCAATTATTACTTTAAATAAAATCTATAACTATCTAGTATCCTAAAACTAAAAACACGTTCCTTTTACAGATAGAATGAAAGTAGTAGATATGAGAGCTGATTATAAGACCGGATAATAATCAGTTCGTCGCTACAATCGAGCCGAATAAATTGCTCAAGATTGCGTTTGAAGCTATCGAGATTATTGGTTTGTAGGAAACGCTTTATTATTTCATTGTACTTTGACTAGAGACTGTTTGAAAGATTGGCTTATGGTGATGATTTTAATGATGGCCGTCATTATTATGATAAAAATGTTAGTAGGTAGTCTGCTATTAAATACACAGGAGAAGAATAAATGTAAGCCCATTGCTTTAAAGTTATGAATGAACTACGAGAATACTGACAGTACATTATTGTTTAATAAGATTATCTTCTTCTTCTTCTTATATATAAAAATGAATCGCAAAATGTGTTGGTAAGCGCATAACTCGAGAACGGCTGAACCGATTTCGATAATTCTTTTTTTATTATATTCCTTGAAATACGAGGATGGTTCTTATGTAGAGAAAACGTAAATATTATGTACCACGGGCGAAGCCGGGGCGGACCGCTAGTTTGTAATAATAATAATATTTAGAGAAATCGTGCAAATGTAGAAGACAGAAATATAGGAAATATAGGATGAATATGGGATGAATATTGACATCTATTATTATCATAATGTCACGATACAAGATCGTTGATTTTATCTGTAGCATTAAAATGCCGGCAGTAACTACCGTTCGATTTACGTATTAGCTTTTTTACATTTGAAATCGTGAATATGTTAACCGGTTTCAGAGCTTCATAAGGAGTGCAAATGTGTTTCTGATGAGATTAAAATATAAAACTGAAGAGAAACATCACAGCACATAATTAGTTTAGCAGCTTGCTGCTCTTATTTTGTTATTCATTACTTCGCCGCGTCGCCATGAAACAGAAAAATTGTCTCTGAAAATCCGACGCTGTACGAACGATGTAAATGAAATAATAAAACCGGCCAAGTGCCAGTCGGACTCGCGCTCGAAGGGTTCCGTACAAGGGGGAGACCCCCCTAAATATAATTATGTTTTTTTTATTAAAAATTAAAAAGTATTTGTTGTTATAGTGGCAGCAGAAATACATCATTTGTGAATTTCAGCTTTCTAGCTATCACGGTTTATGATATACAGCCTGGAGAAAGACATACAGACAACAAAGTGTCAGTAATAGGGTCCCGTTTTACCGTTTCGGTACGGAACCCTAAAAAGTATAAAGCTATGTGTGTTCTTTTTCAATACAATCTGGTGTATATTTATATAAAGATAACGATTTATATAATTAACTAGCGGTCCGCCCCGGCTTCGCCCGTGGTACCTACATGTTTAAACTATCCTATCTCTCAAGTTGGATTGAACTGCACATCGTGTGCGAATTTTATTATAATCGGTTAAGTGGTTTAGGAGTCCATTGAGGACAAACATTGTGACACGAGATTTATTTAAATTAAGATATACAACGATTTGAAATAATGTTTGTTAAAGAAGGCATAAATGGAGAATGGATTTTGTAAGTTACAATGTGAATTTTACGGACTATTAGTAGCTTTATCGAGAACTATCTTAAATGCACAGTTCAAGAATAATCAATAATGTTTTATATTCGTTCCTATTTATATTCCAATATAATTAGGAACTATAATTATTAATTAGAATTATTTTATATTTGCAATATAAAATGCTAAATTGAGTAATGTAAATTAAGTTCAAAATTGCCTTCTTAGATGCCAATAACTGACTTTTCTATAAATTTTATCGAAGCTAAATATACCAGTCTAATTATTAATTCGCTTCTCCCAACTAAAGGGACCATTCTTCAGCAAATGTATGAAAAACACATCAAACTTTGTCTCTACATAATCGTCTTACAGCGATGATATTGCTCTCCAAACATAATATAAATATTTATATAGTTAAATTATATTTCCCAAAATAACGTGCGCTCATATTGTATTGAAATATGTCAGCCGCTTTGATGTGAAGAAAGGCGAAATTTAATAATGAGCGTACGCGTCCATGTGACACAAACATGTGTTAGGTTTTCTTATTTCGGCGGGCTCTTTGACCGCCGTCTTTTAAGGAAACTTATAAATGATTAATATTAATTATCATTCAAAACAGTTCAATTACTATGTTTCTATATTTATGTGCCAAAATGCCGGCAAATAAATGATCGATTTATGTAACAATAATTATTATCAAGTATCTGGAAATGAAATATAGAACGAAGCAATTATACTTTGTAAGTTTTTTTCTGCTTCGAAAGATATTAAATATTTAAATACAAATTCTTGTAAAAAGAGCGTCTATGCCGAGCACATGTGTCAGAAGTGAAACTTCTTTGGCAAGATTGAAAAAATTGAAAATTGAATAAACTTTAATGAAAACGTTTAAAATTATACAGTTTATATGTATATTCAAAGATACCAAAATCGTCGCCTTACCCCGTGACGGTATTGCCATGACGCGTCCTTGAAATTTAACCATCAACGCGCCTAAAGAGGTTTCACTTCAAAATAACTCGAATTTGTATCTTCTTAGAAATAACAATTGTTACAATAATAAGGAATAATATTATAATGAAATGAATTGGAACACAATTGTAAGTTGTATTATTATTCACAATGCCTAATAGATAGTCAGTTGATACTTAACAAATCGGAGCCAATCACTAAGACTATTAACTAATTGAGGGTAGTTGGGACGAACGTTGAATATACAATCAATAGCTTGACAAGTTCGACATGGATGACAAATTAAATTTGTATATCAAGGGAAAATAATTATTAATTTGCTAAAACAAAAAGGGTCGAACAACATAATGTTTAATACAAGCTGTCCGCTCTGGCTTCGTTCGCGGTACATATTATATTATAGTTAGGTACCTAGAGCACCCAAGTATCACATCACAAAGATTATTTGTAATCGTTCCAGTAATTCCTGAGATTAACACATTCAAACGAACAAACTTTCAGCTTTACATTATTAAATTAGGCATACATAATTTCGTTGACTATTTTCATATTATTAAACCCTTTTTATAGTCAGGTTAAAGCGATATATCCAATATGGTCAAGATCCTCAAAGGTTAGGATCTTGGTGAAGCATAAAATTAGAACACGTAAGCAAATATCCAATCCAATATATTGAAACACGCAGAAATATTTTCTTTGATCCGAGATGTAATATTACGATGATTTATTCCATACTTGGAGAGCGAGTTTCTCAAAATGACGCGTAATATCTGGGCCAGGGTGTAATGACATTGTGTTTTTCCATCTTTCTTTTCTTGTACCTACTGAAAAAAAAAGACGTGTGGCACTCGGGGACTGCCGCGCTAAAGCTATTGCATGCTATGCCTTCAAGCCACACCTCCGCGCCCGTCGGAGTGGGGAGCGTGAGGTTTTTTCATTACGGAATTTCTCGATTCGGTCCCCGCGCTCAAGGCCCGCGATAGAAGCTATGCAATAGCTTAAAAGTTAAAATTTTAATGTGTTCCGGTACGCTCGGTTGGTAGTGACGCTGCCTTCCGAGCCACAGGTCGTGGGTTCGATTCCCACCCAGGGCAAATATTTGTGTGATGAACATAGATGTTCGCTCTTTGTCTGGGTGTTAATCTTATATATAAAAATGAATCGCAAAATGTGTTGGTAAGCGCATAACTCGAGAACGGCTGAACCGATTTCGATAATTCTTTTTTTATTATATTCCTTGAAGTACGAGGATGGTTTTTATGTAGAGAAAACGTAAATATGTACCACGGGCGAAGCCGGGGCGGACCGCTAGTTATCTATAAGTATGTTTCTATCTATGTATGTTTATCAGCCATCTGGTTTCCATAACACAAGCGAAAGCTTAGTATGGGATCAGATCGTGCCGTGTGTGAAAATTGTCCTGAAATATTTAAATATTAAAAGGTTATGGAATAATATCCTACTATAACATTACAAATGCGAAAGTTATTTATACTTTAGTAAATGAACAACAGTTCATCACTTTCTTTGTTAAATATTATATCCAAATTAATTAATATTTATATATCCAATATATTAAGTCTAATTATTTTACATATCCAGCCTTGAAAGTCGTTAACTTCGTCTTATATTTGAAACTAATTACCGTTAACTCCGAGTACGTGTAAATTGAGTTATTTACAGAACTTAGGTTTCTACTTAGGTTTCTACATACGACCTAGTTAGCTAATTTTCATTATCTTGATAATGTCTATCTTACTTGGATTATAAGTAGCGATCCGATTTCATGTTAGTTTACCCAGCTTTTGTTTTTAGTACTATAATATCATAATATAGCCTTTGTTTATCACTATCATCACTACATAGTATGAAACAAAGTCGCTTTCTCTGTCCCTATGTCTATATGCTTATGTATGTATGCTTAAAACTACGCAACAGATTTTGATGCGGTTTTTTTTAATAGATAGAGTGATTCAAGAGGAAGGTTTTAGTATATAATTTATTATGTTTTAGACAAAGTGGGTGAAGCCGCGGGCGGAAAGCTAGTTGAGAATAAAGGACGAAAGTTGTTCAAATACTGATTCTGAAATAATATGTCCTTGTCATCAGGAAAATAATATGACGGATAAATTAATAATGGATAGTGTTAAATCAGTAATACGAATATTATTTATGTTACAATTTAATTAGAAGAAGCAATCAAGCTTAACTTCTCAAAAGCTCATATTTATTACTCATGAAATTCACAGGTTTCAAAATAAAAATTGTATTACGAAATAATTAAGAACGAAGTGTGCGATTGACCGCCTCCTTAGTACAGTGGTCCTGGGTTCGATTCCCGGTGGAGACGAAGAAAATAAATGTCTCGATCTGGCAGGACACAGGAGGCTGATCGCCCACTTGTCCTTATACAAAATCGATCAGTGAAACAGCTTCATCTGCCCCTTACCCCACGAGGGAACGTGGAACTTCATTTTACACTATTTACACTTAATTGTACGATTGAAGCCATAGTTATCACCTTTGAGATGAAAATAAAAATCCGGGGTTCAAAATTATCTATCACAATTCTAACTACTCTCTGATAATACACAAAGCACATACAATTTACTAAAATTAATGCACAAACAAGCATAGCACTATATCAGCACTTTCACAAGAACAAAAGGGTTTTAGGGGTTTTTTAGTGGGAGTCGAGCATGCTTCGGCACGAATTGGGCCACGCTCG
>CAJQZN010019436.1:0-38642 GCA_907164685.1 Colias eurytheme | reverse complement strand
GTGTTCAAACTACTTGTTTGTCTGTCTGAAAATTCGGAAGTACTTTGGTAGTTTACCGATTTATAATAATATTGTATATATCGTTGTTTAAAAAATATTCAATCACAATAAAATATGATATATGTACTGATTTATCACTGGTTTCAGTGATGAACTGATGAGTCAATTATAGCCACTATACTTTCGTCATACGTGTGTATGATTGATGTGATTTGCAACGTGGTGATATTTCAGAAAAATCACGGGTCAAATTGTCCCACCGAAAATATAACTGCGTTATAAGAATAACTATACCTACGATAAATTATACATAATACAATATAGTATGATATAGTCTCAAATGCATACTAGTGAAATATTTTATTTGAATCAATAAAATAAAAAAATAAATAAAAAATAATAATAATACAAAAATAAATTCACAACACAAGAAAATCCGCGCGCAAATCATAGCGCGTGACAATGAAATCAAGAACTTTCGAGCCGACGCGGACGACGAAGGAGCCTAACAAAAGTACCTACAATCATAGGCGGCTCGTGACAAAATTGTATGGCCGTGTTCACTTGAAATAAAACAACGAAAATAGGTACCTACAATAGCGTTAGCAGTACAAAAAAAATGAGCACCACATTATAAATGTCTATTTATACACTAAAAATTATAGAGTATTTCAAAACGAATTCAATTATTATTAAACACTTGACCGTAATTTGAAGCTTACTTCATTGAGAAGGTACCTAGCTTTTTCCGCCTATTTTGCCCTCTCTTTCCGTTGTATATATGCTATCTCTCTCGCACACCTCTCCACCAGGTGGCGGGGCGCACGATAATGTGCGGGCGCTGGATGTTTTTTCATTGGCGTCTAGCTTCCGCCGCGAGAAGGTTGTCTACAAGACTACAACCTTGGTGCTATTAAGTATTAAGTATTGCTTAAAGCAAGTGCTAAAAGTGTTAAAAAGTGTATCCCGTCGGATCGGTACAGTGAGTTATTTTTACATCTATTCTAATAATATTTTACTTAAAAATGAGTAAAAATCTTTAAAGTCAACGGTATAATCGTTGGACTTTATTTAAAATGCTGAGGTTTTTAATGAATCCTTCAGCAATAGTTATTTTTCAATATGCTTAAATACTTAATAGCATGAAAAAAGATATTTAAAATTAACGATACAACCGTTACATTTTACTTGAAATAGTAACTTTTCTTTTGAAATATTTCATTATGCAATATGTACTAATTAATATTTGAATTTTTAATACTGTGAGTAAAGCTATTTTAACGGTGTTACCGTTCGGCTTTACTCGAATCGTTAATATTACTTTTGTGATTATTTGATATTACTAGATATATCAAATACCCTCTCTTGTATATAGATATTTTTAATTATTTATTTCATTTTTAATAATGTGTTTTTATTACAAGGTTACAAGTGAATTTTTCTTGGAAAAATTACAATTAATACCTACTTAGTATGGATATGAGCCAACTCAAAGCTTTACAGGCATACAATCCATTGCTACGACTTTATTACATTGTCGTTATCGCTAGGAACGGTTCGGAATTCCTATAATAGTTTATTACTAAAAATTATCGAACGAGATGAGTCAGCTCCAAGAAGTCACGAGTCACGACATGTCAGAACATGTTGTGATATTATTTTATAAATCGTACGGGAGTTACCGCTCAACTGAATAATGATGGAATTCGCTCATGTATAGTAGATACGTACCATGAATGTACCACACATTCAAAACTATCCGTAGTCTATACGTGTCTTTTTATGAGTATTATTCTGATCCGTTTTTATGTGAAAATATACATATTACACACGGCTAATTTGATTGAAAATTACGTTTCCTATGTTTCAAATGATGCAACTTTTTTGTTTAAACGAGTAAGTACCAAAATTTTACAATTAAATTCTTTGGTTTACTGAACTTGTGCTGAAAGGGTTATCGTATAATAATTATCGAGATACCTTAATATAAATTAGATTTAGATACATTTATTTCAAAGGATTTACAATTCACTTCTAACGTTTTAGAATAATATTATAAACTTGTACACCTTGACAAAAAGTAAAAAATTGCGGGTGAGTGGAGATTATTTTGTTCAATTAAATATAACGTCCTACGACGGTATGGTTGCGTTCGTAAGGAATGTTAACGGATATAAAGCAACTAAATGTTACATCGATTGCATGAACAAAAATAAAAATGAATCGAAGTTCATTTTAAAATTTAGTGAATTGATTTGAATTATGAATTTATTAAATAGTTAGTTCTTTTTTATATAAACATAATAATTAATTACCATTGTCAAATCAATTCTTATTAATTCATCCTGGACAGTTGTCGCTAACATTGGAAAATAAGTTAAAGGACCTTGTTAATTGCTATATTATTTAAATGATTATTTACTGCTAATTTTATATTAGCACTAAGGTGTATTCTTGCTCGAAGCAGAATACATAAATGTGGCCACTACTCCTCGCAGGGGTTAGCCAGGTCAAATCCACCCTCGCAGGGTGTCTCTTAAGCATTTTTTTTGGCAGGCCCTACTTATTTCTAGTTACAAACATCCCTCGCGCAGCTGTCGCTCGCAGGGAAATGGTGCAAATATATATCGGCCCTCGCGGGGCTTTGATTACAACCGTCCCTCACGGAAAAGATGGTGCAAATATATATCAGTCCTCGCGGGGCTTTGATTACAACCGTCCCTCACGGAGAAATGGTGCAAATATATATCAGCCCTCGCGGGGCTTTGACTACAACAGTACCTCACGGAGACATGGTGCAAATATATATCAGCCCTCGCGGGGCTTTGATGACGATTGGTGCAAATATACAAAGGATTGATCATTAAAATGATCATAGATATTTGCTTTCGTCAACGAGGACCCACGAAAGAATTTTTGGATATGACCGTATCGGATCTTCACTCTTCTAAGGTAGGTAGAAAAAGGTTTTGAAATCTTCTTCACAGTGGGCAGTATAGTAATATGACCTAATAAATACAATAAAGGTTAGAGACGTCAAATAATGGGCGCATGAAATTGATACTTCGTATCCTAAAAGTTTACGCTTCAGGAATCAGGAAACCACCATTGGTTTACCAATTATGGAAATTGGAATTGAACAAATTGTATTTACCAATGCAAAGCCTAATCACAACAAAGGAAGGCGAGTCGGATCAAATATCATCTCGCAGATGATTTGTGGCGGTGGTTTCGAGGATTGTCACCAAGCCTTGTGTCAACGGTATGTGTGGTATCGTCATTCAATGGCACTAGCCGACCAATTTTCATATAAAAACATCGGAAGAGATTTTTTAATCGCAAAGCGATTGAATGTAACAAATGACGATTGATTCAAAATCAAATTTCAAATTTCAAACGATTGATTACGTATATTTGACCTCTCATAGGCCTATTTTAGTTGCCCGGTCTTGTAGGCAATTTATTTGACTCGTTTTTCAACCCATTTGACCTCATTATTGCACCCATGAGATTTTTCTTCAGGGCTCAAACAATAAATCGCTGAGGGATTAGGATAATCGTTTGTTAGACAAGTTTCTTGTCATCCCACCAGGATTATTATATTGTATAATAAAGTTATATACAACTATTTACGTAAAACGTTTAAGTACTCAACGAATACTGAGAATACTGACTGTTGAGTTACATAGGATAGAGGATAAATAACGGAAAGTCAATCTATCCAAACAAAAGCCTCTTATTATTAGATATTACTTGGAACCCCTACCCTAACGAGAAAGCTCTGCCAAATGACTGTTCATTTCTTTGCTTTGAGGGGGGGGGGCAATAAATGAAATGCAGTAGGTACAGACTATACGGCTTTTTAAAATATAAGTCTGGTAAGCGAACTAAACTTTGCTAGTTTAGTTCTTGCTATATCGCTGTCCGTGGCTGCCTCGCGTGTTTACGGATGAATAAAGTAATGTCCTGTCTTCGCATCCACAGCTAACTGTCCTATACTGTCATAATCTTAACACAGATTCATTGGACATAGCTCCCCACGAGCTCTGTTCTTCATTTTTGCACTCGCACAACTGTGGACAACACGAGAGCAATGCCTGCATTGGTAGCAGTTACAATCAAGGGCTAGCAAGGTAGGCTAGCCATATTACGGATGTTGGAACAACCGACTATATTTAGGGCAATTTTCTTTGTCCAGTGTAACGTTTAGACTGTCGTAGCATTCCTACGGAACAAAGATGGGATCAGATCTGCATCCTGAATGAAGTTAATCGAAAGGAGATACTTTCAGACGACGATAGTACTCAAAATCCACCATATTCCAGAGCATAATAATGCATAGTTAAGCTTATAATCTCTCTTGCCATTATCCTGCAGCAGAATTCCTTGGCGATAATTTGTTCTCGTAATGCTGGGGCCACACTAACGTCTAACGTCTAATGCCCTTTATCGCGATAATTATTCCGATAATTTTTAAGGCGTTAAGTGGGTGGCTACACTTGAACGGTCAACGTGAATGCCGATTGTTGGCGATAAAAACGGCGTTAATTTTACTAAAATTCTAGCAAGATGGACGTAGTGTGACCGCTTCATTGCGTTAATTCTCGCGATAAAGCTATCGCCTCGCCAAACGGCAATGTTAATGCCGTTGTTAAATCATACTGGCTACACCTAAAGTTAACGTCCATTATCGCGTTAATTAATGGCATTTCCCGTTAGTGTGGCCCCAGCATTAGAACGAGTGAGGTTGTTACGATAATATGAGAAATCCTGTCAGTTAGAGACCTGAACGACGCGATAGAGTACCGCTATTTCAGTAGTAGTAGCACCTAGAAGGGTGAAGGTATTCTGGAAAGCGGAACTGAAGGCCCGGTCAGCAGCACCAGCCACCTAATAGACAGTGTTCAGTGCTGCACCACTATAATCTGCAAAATGACTCTGACGGTATGAAAATGTGGAGTACATTTTCAAAATATCAAATGATATAGTTGGAATAAAAATCCTATTTGCCTCCGTCTACCCAAAAGACGTACGGAGTAGCTAGTAGTAGTTGGTTGAATTATAATAAGTATAGTTAAAATCCTTTATTACTGACTGGATAAATTTGGCTCTTTTCCTATCTGACGTTCATATAGCTGTTGACTGCCTAGTGTTATGCACAAACACTATTATAAATAAGTCACGTTATGTAGTCCCGAGACTTTCGGTATATAAGTTCTGATGTAAATCATAATTATATCTTAAAACTGAATTGATTAAAAGTAACGTACTTAGCTGTAGTAATTGCAGTTTTGGGACACAGATAAGCTCTTTATCATTTTAGTCTCTTGGGTTCAGTATATTTGTTTCCAGTACAGAGTTTATGACCTATCAGTTTTAAATAAATAATTCATGCATTGTACTGAAAGTACCAGCCATGTTTAGATTATGATTGCGACGTTGGCTCTAAACATTAAAAGATACCGCACGGTTTAGTTGGATGTTAAAAATCTGTTTTATAATTTAAACCATTTACCTGTTTTGTTATTTTAATGCCTTATTCAAGGGGTGACCTTTTAAATTTACTTCTGACCCCAAAAGTAAGGACCAAGGTCTCTTCTTGTCCGCTTGTAGCAGGTTGGGTTAAAACTGTGTGAGTTGTGACATTTGGTAATTCTATGTTAAGATGATTCAATGATGCTTCTGCAGAGTTCTAATTGAATAAATAAAGGTTTGAGTTTGAGGTATTTTTGCCTCGTCGGGATCAGCTGTTGCTTCATTTTGTAAGTAACATCTAAATGCGTAATTGAAAGTCGTTACTGGCGCTTTCGCAGATTTACGCTAAAGATAGTGGAAATTGTAGTAACTTTAACTTTTCAAAAAGGTTAACTAAGGTACGCTTGAACCAATCTCATAAGTTCTAATACTTTTAATCATTATGATTAACTTTTTGGTTCTTATTTGATTAACTTTTCATCTGGGATTGTTAATATATTATATAAAATAAAAATTTGTGTGATTTATTAGTAGGTATACTATCTGCACACCTTACTCTTTCAAATAAAGAAATAAGTAATTACTTATGTATTCAAATTCACATTGGCGTCACATTGTACACCAGGTGGGTAACAAACAGGTCTCAATGAAGTAAGCTTCAAATTACGGTCAAGTGTTTAATAGCTGTGTTTTACCTGAAAATAAAACACATATTAAATACTTACCTATATTTGAAGCTTACACTTAACGTCCACCTGTTGTGGATTTCGACTCAATGAAAAAACATCCAGCGCCCGCACATTATCGTGCGCCCCGCCACCTGGTGGAGAGGTGTGCGAGAGAGATAGCATATATACAACGGAAAGAGAGGGCAAAATAGGCGGAAAAAGCTAGGTACCTTCTCAATGAAGTAAGCTTCAAATATAGGTAAGTATTTAATATGTGTTTTATTTTCAGGTAAAACACAGCTATTTAGCAATAATTAGAAAATCCCCGAATTTGCATTCGTGATCGTATTCATAGTGTTTGTCTACACTAATATTATAAAGAGGAAAACTTTGTTTGTTTGTTTGATTGTAATGAATAGGCTCATAAACTACTGGACATTTTACCAATGTTTGCAAGTTTGTGATTACTTTGATAGTTTACCGATTTATAATAATTGTATACTTATATCATTGTTTAAAAATATTCAAACACAATATGATATAGGTACTGATTTATCACTGGTTTCAGTGATGAACTGATGAGTCAATGTTAGCCACAATACTAATCACTTTCGTCATACATGTGTATGAACTATGATTGATGTGATTTGCAATGTGGTGAAATTTCATAAAAATCACGGGCCAATTTTTTGTTTTGAATCCCACCGAAAATACATATATTACTAATTGCGTTATTAGAATAATTAATTACTATACCCACGATCAATTATTACAATTTACAATATAGTCTCAAATGCATACTAGAGAAACATTGCAATTTGAATCAATTAAAATGCATAGCATACAAAAATAAATTCACAACACAAGAAATTCCGCGCGCAAATCATAGCGCGTGTCAATGAAATCAAGAATGTAATTTTATATCAAGCCGACGAGCGACGACGCCGAACTAAAGTACCTACAGTACCATTTACCTTCAGTGTACAATACAGTTTACAGACCTACGACGGACGAACAATAATGAGTAATAAATAAAAAAAACATAGTTTCTAAGGTCATTAGTTTTATTTTATTTTATTGTTATTTTCTTTGAACGATTGGAAATGAAATTACTCAATTTTTACACAGAACTTTGATTTATTAGAATTATGCTCATTATGCATAAGATAACGAACGCGAATGCACGACATCTAGCGCGTCAATGTCTAAACATCGCCTTTCGTTTAGACATTGACGCGCTAGATCTGTAATAAGTATATAGTCTATGCGCTAGATGTCGTGCTTTATGTCGTGTTTCGCTTGGCAAAAGTCACGCACACTACTGTAGAAGTGTCAAATTTTTCCGGTATTTTACTGTTGTTTTTCTAAGTAAATATTGTAAATTATTGATTAAAAAGGTCGAACGCGCACACATTTCATTATAGAGAAGTGATAAAATGATTAGTTTTAAAGAAATAGTGTCTGTGTTAAGTGTTTAGAGGTAATCAAAAATGTATGGAGGGACGGTCGGAACATCAACCTTAACACATAATTTTTGGAGATTAATTAGGCGATTAAAATCATAAAATGTCTCTATAATCACTTTAAGGATAAACGCTGTATGACTTCTATAAAAATATTCGTCTAAAAATGCCCAAGAATATACATCCATATTTTTTATGAAAAACGGAGACCTTCAAATCGTTGCCTTCAAACGATACACTATTTAAAAATTCAAAAGCACTGATAATTAATTGTATGGTTTTATTACGATTACTGTAGCCAGATATGGGGTAATTTAACAGGGTGAAGTCAAATATCGATCCCGTAATTATAGTCGTAGCGGTATATTTATTATTTACATCCAATTTATTGACTTTGCCTCGTGTTTAAAAATGATTCACCGGTCGTACTTGTACAACAATTCAAAAACGTATGAAACATTTGTTTGCCCTGAAATAAAAAAAAAACACGTGTGACACTTTATACAGGGATTATTTTTAATATTCCAACTTGTCTAGGTGAAAAAGTCCAGCGTCGAAAAGAAGTGGTACGAGAGGTTATCAACAAAACAGACCGCGGAGACTAAGTTTGAAGGCCCTTTGCAGGTGTGAACGGTGTAGGTGACTAAGTGACTAACATGACCAGCGTGGTGGTAGATTAACCACAAGGAACACCCTGTACATTGCTCTTTAGATTATTCCCATACCATTATTGATTCTAATGAACTCCCTTGTAAATGATTCCCATACCATTCTAAATGAGAATCATCTGATGACACATGACATATTATAATTTCAGTGTGTTCTCGTCTTTGTCCCTTTATTGCAGGATTATTGCAGTTTGCTTTAACATAAGGATGTAATATTGGTGATGGACAGCTTAGTATTTAGATGCAAATGCTATATGCTATAGAATTTAATTAACTAACATAGTACTTACCTAACATTTGTATAAAATCGGTTCGTTTTGGTAATGAATCCTGCTTATACTTTTTAATTGTAAATATTAAAAGAAGTACTGTGAGACCTTAAGCTCAAAACTCAAAACTCAAACTCAACTCTTTTCCTACGTACAGAAAATGAGAGGAAAAGTCCCTAGTTTCTTAGTTCAATGCCGACTATAGCGCCCGGCAAACTTCTTGGCAAAAAAGTAGCGTGGTGGGGGAAGTTTGCGCATCAATTTTAGTACATTTTTATATGCGCAAGCTTCCCCCACTACGTTAAAAAGTGGCCAAGTTACGTGCCGACAACTATAGTTAAATTTTATACTAAATCATAACGTAAGAACTGTTTGATTTAAAGAATCCAACACTAGTACTTTTAAAAGTACCTTATTACTTTCTAGTTTCTAACAATAGCATGCTAAGTTAGGTGAATAGTGCAATTGATCGATATTTCACGGTTATTGGCGGCTACATGGAGCGTGCGACAGACATGCTTCGGTTAGCTTATCTGACAGGTGGGCACGTGCAGCTCGAGCCGAAATTATCTTTGTTTTCTATCGATAATGGAACTATAAAAAGTGTGGCATGTAGGCATGATATGTACGAAATAGTTTAGAAATATACGTACAAGATATTTTAACAATTTATTGACGTCAAGGTTTGGATCACACTGTATATGCTGCTCAGCTATTTCACATACGAAATAGATTATATTTTCTAAATTCTAACTTCAGAAAACCTTTTTAGAATTTATTTCGTTTAAAACATTTTTTTTGTATCTCAACCTAATGAGTGTTTCACCCCAAAATAAATAAAATAAGATGCAAGTGAATATTTGAATTTTCTATAAATTTATTTAGCATGTTAGACTTTCCTTATGTTAGTACATTAGTGCCCATAATTAAGGAAGCATTTCACATTTCATTGTGTATGGAAAGTATTTGCATGCATTAACAAAAACTATATTTTTAAGTGTAATTAGTAATTACTGTTTAATAGCATATTTACTGTTAAATTCTGTAAGAGGTGACAAATATACACAAGTTCTGAAGTCCAGGTTACAAAGGTTCCTTATTGAGTAGGTAACAAATACAAAATATGTACTATTTCGATCGACTTGGCATCTATAGATTATACATTCGTTTTCTGGATATGGCTTACATTCCCTTCCTTAACTACCAAGCCTTTAAAGAACACAAGTTTCCTTTTCTAAAATAAAACAATTCCAATCATGTTTACCATAACAAAACAGTTTACAAACACACCATGTTTTGACTTCGCTACAGTTTGTTTATCATCCGTAAAGATAAACAGATACTAGCAGTAAAGATAAATCAAAATATTATCTGATAGTGGTAGTAACACGGTAACAGTAATCCTAGGTAAGTCCTAAGCCCTCAGGCACACTGTCCTCGTCACCTGACCTAAATGCTAGGTCACATTGCTGGGGATTCATCATTCAAGCCTATTGAATTAACACCGCGAAGGGGTTTAAATAAATACTAAGTGAGAACTCATTTGAATATTTATTGATGCATTTTATATTATTTAAGTCATAATAAAAATGTATGTGTTGATCTTTTGGAAATTTTGAACACGTAAGGTCATGGTCATGTACGAAGTGGAATCGAAAATAGCGAATAAAAAGTGTTATTTCAAGGTGGTTTACATAACAAAAAATATATTTTGTTTTAAAGCTAAGCGACGTGTTTTTCCATTAAATTATCCTCTATTATCATCCTTTTAATATCAATCCTCAATCAATGCAATTATTTAAATCGATCAAAAGAAATATAAAATAATAGCCACAAAAAGTTATTTTATGGTAACCTTTTTTATTCATTAACTGTGGTGTTGGTTTAATATTATCGTGTAAAAAGGGTATAAGGGTTATGCCTATTACTAAAATAATTACCAAAAAGTGTACCATGGCATGTGTATGATCAAATTTTTAAACTGCTATTTGATATGCTTGGTCTGGTCAGTCAGACTGATAGAATTCGTGGATTCCTAACCGAAATTATTTTAGTTCGAAGCCCGATGGTCAAGGAAAATTTTGTCAAAAGTGTTGTACTGGTCAATGGTCATGTACAAACGTGTAACATCGCAAAGAAGATCTACTAGTAAAGCAAAGCCATGGTACACCGTACACCTCTCCAATACTCGATATTAATATATTTCTAACCATCAGGTGGTAAAGGTTTGGCCGGAGCGAGGCGCGGTCCAAGTGAACAACCCCAAGGGACAAGACAAGCTCTTCACCTACGACGCCGCTTACGACTGCACAGCTGATACCAAAACTATTTACGATGAAATGGTGAGTTAATAGTCGATAAAATAAAAATAAAAATCATTTATTGAACAAGGTTCCTCTCCCAGGACTCCCAATATAGCTTTCGCTGTGTTTCAGGAGTCTGTCTTCCCGATGCAATACATTAGAAATAAGATATAAGTGTAAGGTATACCTAATAGGGAAATATAGAAATGTTGTAACCGTACTTTTGTTAGGGTAAAAAGGCATCATAACCTTACATCAACATGATAGAAAAATAGAGAAAATATTTACCTTCCATTATTTTGGCTATCCTCCAAAATTGCTTTTGCAAGGCCTTGCACTGTCCACGTATGATGCAAAAAATACGATAAAATAGCGCTTGAAGAAGAATTCCAGCATAATTTAAACGCGGTCGAAATTTACTTTATTCATTATTCATTGATATAGAAATGAATGTAATAGCATCACTTATAGATAATATTTGATAAGAAATAAGAGATATGAAAGTTCTGTTCAGTTTCACAAATTCACCTGATACTGGTCAGTATTTTTTGCCAAGTAAACGTAAGGTCACTGAAGACACGATACAATACAATGCGCTTTTTATTACTTTACAACAATCGTTTTATTTTATTTTAGATAACAAATTGTTCTCTGTTTTGTTACGAACGGAAAATTTTGGTAAGTAAACCTACCTTGGTTTATGACAAAGTTAAATAATATTTCATGGTTCTAAATAAGATTCTTAGTACGGAGTAAATGTATTCATTATGTATATCTTAAACGTAAAATAATAATTAATAGTTGAAGATAAAATAAGATCTTCCTTCCTGTAGTTAATTAGCACTTTACTTTATAAAATGTCAGAAAAACAATTAATTAAAAACATATTTTTGGCAAAACAAATACTACATAATGTCTGATGATTCATAAGCGTCAACTTTTAATTCTGATTGCACGTGAGCTGCAGTCTGCATCTCATTAATATTTTATTTTAAATTGAATTTTCTGCGCGATAAAGAATATTTATTAAAATTTATCAGCAAAACGAAACGGTTGTAAAACACAGTGTGACACTTGCGATTATACTAATGCATTTCGAACGTAAATTGATTGATTTTACGTAAACAACAGAACAGAAAAAGTATTCTCTTGAATATTTCAAAACGATTTTAAAGGATCTGCCCGATTTCAAAATCAAAACAGACATAAGGGAACTAGCAGCATTAAAACCCCATCACATAGCCAATTTCTGATAATAGTGGCTAGTTCATTTATTTTACAAAGAACTTAAAAAGGAAGACGAAACATGGAATTAGGCGAAGCCTTTAATTCAAAGTCTTTGGGAGATTTAAAAAGCATTCCACTTTCATACGTACGTCCATAAATAAAAGATGCCGTACAACCTAAAGGCAAGTCTTGGTCTATTTTAAGCGCTATATTTGAGTAATAGAAATAGCTGTTCCAGTACAAAATAGTTCGTGCGAAGATAATAGTATTTTCGAATAACATTGGAGTTGAAACGCCAGAACACGGTACGAAATGTTTGTATTACAATTAGGTGGTGCACGCAGATGCAATTACACCTCGAGAGACGGTTCGTGTTCCAAGTATTATAGTAGAGGATTAATTGTGTTTGTAGTGTGATTAGAATGGAAAGATACCTACGTCTATTTTTCTTAAGATTTACTCATTACTGACCGGTTAGCAAACGCACTTTATGATAGAGAAAGATTTAAAGTCCAAGATGTTAATAAGAAAATGGTGGTAGAATTTTTTTATCGGTTTAAAATTGGATAAGGAAAGTCACATATAGGTAAGTTATTAGATAGCTGTTTTTAATAGTATATCACATAGGTATTGAAGAACTACAAAATAACGAACCTTAGTCCCACTAATTAGTGTTTCTCAAAATTTGCGTATTCGCGTATCGTCGACCCGAAAGATTAGTAACCGTGCGTTTGACAGCAGAAGGTCAGTGATTGATTCTGCACTTAGAAATATATCGTTTGTTGAATGAGATAAAAAACTTGCGTTTCGATGTTTATGTTTAAACTTTAAGGTAACAAATGTTTTTATTATCCATTAGTTATTCAACTTTAAAAAGCAAAGGTTTATCCTTAATATTACAATTGCCCTTAATCGTAGTCGATATTTAAGCCGCACCAAAATCCTGACTACATTGTTTACCAAAATGTTACATTACAACACGTTCCCAAATTTCTAAATAATGATGTACGTTTACCAAATCTCTCGAATGAAATCATTACAATGGTTGTGACGAAACAGCGAGACGAGCCAAGTGACGCACGGGATAATTATAATCTGCGGAAATTCGCGTTCAGGGAATTTTAAAATGCGGCTGAATTTTACGAGTGCAATGGGAAATAGATTTTTGTAAACTAGTCTACACCAGCTCGTCGAAACTTTTGGACGGTGAATAAATTGGACCTTGTATTGTTCCCTGCGGGATGCCACGTTTTAATGTGATCGCTGGGATACTCAAACGTATAAGATAAATTTTGAAGTAAATAATAAACCTAAATAAATGAAAATTAACAGGTCGTTTGAAATAATTTTGCGTTAGTTTGATTTTTATACGATACTAGCAAACCGGGTGAACTCCGTTTCGCCACCAGAGACACCTTTTCTTTCTTTGCTATAAACCTCACGGAGCCCGAGACCTTTCCAACGAATGCAAAACCGTGGAAATCGGTTCGTGCGTTCTGGAGTTATAGCGTCAGGAAGCAAAACCTGATTTTATATTGTAGTAGAAGATCTATAGTTATGATATGAACATGGGCGTAGCTAGCCATGGGCACAGGGTGGGGCAAAAAAAAACGGCCAAGTGCGAGTCGGAGTCGCGCACCGAGGGCTTCGAATAAACCTACTTTTTATTATGTTGTAACTCTAAAATGTATGTTTTAGCAATTTTTCCTTTATCTGTGCTATAAGACATTGCTTTTAACCAAATTTCAAGACTCTGTGTTCACGGGAAGTAGGTATCATGATAGGTAGGTATCGTCATCATGACCAGAAGAAATCGAAGACGCTGGAGCACGCTTTCTAGTAACTTTTTACGGAGGGGACATGGATAAGGAATCCTTAGAAGATATCCGATATGAACGATTCGTAAAGTTATCAATAAAAAGTAAATTTAATCGACGAAATTTCATGGTTGGAAACTAAAAATACAGACAATGAAACAGAAAATTTCAGCGACGATAATGAAGAAGCCAGCCCGGGCCATCAAAAAGAATAAAAAATGATAGCTGTACAATTTTTAAACAAAATTAAAATTATATGATGTCTGTAAATATTATTATTTCCGTCGCTTGTAACTTTTTACCTTTAAGACTTACAGAATAATCATGTATGAAAAAAATGTAGGTAATTTTGTCTTCTTTGAACCCCTCATAGACACTTTTGTGATTTAGTAAACAATTGAGAAGTTATTTAAAATATACCTAATTTTAGCACCTTTAATTCAAGATTTTCTACGCCACCTTTTGTAGAGCAGAGGCTTTTACATTTCCCCACAGACTGGACTATTTGCATTTCATTGATAAATCCAATATTTAAAGAGTTACTTGCCAAAGATGATTAACCGGCTCATTAAATAGACCATAAATCGTAAACGGAAAGTTTTACATAAAGTTTACAAGGTATAAAAGGTGTAAAATTTTACTACCTACAAAAAATTCCCAATATTTTTTGCCTTAAAATGGATAGTTTCCGAGATATCGGCCGAAAACTTTTATGTAAGATTGCGAGCGTAGCTCCACCTGGATCTGTCAGCATTTTGTGCTTTTATGGTCAGTAACTTATCCTAAAACAAAAGTGAAATTGGATGGGAAATTTAGTGCGAATTTGGCTAAATAAAAACAGCTTTGAATGGGGTAACAGTACTACACTACTTTTTCTGGCACCAAAAGTGGTTTAAATCATGTAACATAGAAGCGCAAGCTTTTTGTTTAGATCGCATTTTTTTTTATGTCGACTGACAACTTTCGAGTGAGAATTTTTTAACGGATATTAAGTTTTGTAGTCAGTACCTAGATAATTACGTTTTTTAGATTTGTTTAGGTACCTTCCAGATCAGAGCCAGGGTGGGGCAAGTGCCCCACCCTGCCCCACCGTGGCTACGCCCATGGATATGAACCAAAATATATCGTTATCGCATCAATAAGAGCGTGTTATGTTTATTTTATTTAAGACGCATAATAATAATGATGACCTTTCTTAATTTTATTCAGCACAGGTTGTTTAATTATATTATTTTGTCGTATCAAATTACTTGCAAGCAATATAAAATACAAGTGCATTTTAAAGATCACACCAACGCAATGCAGCTTTGATCTTATTATAATAATAACAAATACACTAATCAGGCCCTTTTTGAAACAAACAAGGTAAACAGGCGATTAGCTCATCATTCAAGATAAATAGTTATTTCAAAAATAAAAGGTTGTCATGATGTAATATAATCCCTATAGTGTCGGACACTGCATATGTTAATTTGGTTGTAAACAGCCTCCCACTCGCTTCCGAAAATTGCAATATTCAATAATAATGCTTCCTTCTAACCTTGATACTTGTGAAGGCTTTTCAAGTTAGAATACCGTGTTTATCTTATTGATACTTATTTAGTAGTTAGTACTAGCTTTCCGCCCGCGGCTTTGCCCGCGTTTTCAGAGAAAAACCCGTTCTCGTAGAATTTCCGGGATAAAACCTATCCTATGTCCTTTCTCGGGTATCAAAATATATCTATACCAAATTTCATGCAAATTGGTTCAGTAGTTCAGGCGTGATTGAGTAACAGACAGACAGACAGAGTTACTTTCGCATTTATAATATTAGTATGGATTTAACAATATGTAGTTCCGTACATTGGAACTATTCTGTGTAATAATTAATTATTGTTCGGAAAAGTATGTTTAGTTTGTGTTCTTGTTTTCACCGCGTTTATTATTGAAACGAAGCCTTTATCTATCTATCTACAATCATAATCACAGGTATAAAAGCGTATAACGTTTCTATACTATGTGCGTTTGTATATATGTCTATGTGCATTATATTTTTACATTCATAATCTATAATTTTGAATTAAAAATATTCTAATGTTTCTAAATCTAATTTCGATGTTTCAATGTTTGACTAATAATCTATGAAAATTATTCCGCGCTACCAGGTTAATTTCACTGTTCCGTTTCAATTGAATTATACATTTCAATTCGCTACGGAACCCACTGCTTGCTAATATTTCGCGCTTGGAACAATTCACTAAGTTTACGGTGTGAGTCACAGTGTAGGCGAAAGGTTCAGTATGACCTTCTTATGTACATCACGCGTTACTAATTAATTGTGGATTTTTTCTTAATTTATTGTATAGTAGTAGACTGTGGGCGGTCGTAGTAAGTTGATAGAGTGATTAACATTGCCTTTTTTGTCAGGGACACTACTTCTGTAGGCTTTGTTATTCTGCGGGTAGTTTGCTAAATAAGGATTGTTTGGTTCTTTATGTATAAAGTAACATAGAGATTAATAAGATTTTTTTTGGTTCCTTAGCTTCTGTCATGCATTCAGTCTTTTTATAATTATTCTCATGTCATATGATTAATTTTAGTTACGGACCATTGTTATTCTATTTAGCGCCGATTTTTCAATCCTTGGTTAAAATTTATCCGTCCAATAAAGTATTACTCGAACATTTTAAAATGTCACCTGTAAACTGTCAAATACGGACAATTAGAATATATTTTTGAAATGGTAGTTTAATACGTTATTCGATGAATAAGTTTTAACCAAGGATTGAAAAATCAGCCCTTAAAGAAATTATAGGATAATATTTATCGCGTTGTTTGCAAAAAATATCACCAAGTGACTGGAGTCATAAAATTTTGAGTAAACTAAAATTTTAATGCACCTTTGTCATTACTACCCACGTTGTCATTTATATTTTATGATATGCCCAAATAAGTATGCCCGATATTGTCCGAGTTAAGGTGATGAATTAATTTTTCTAACATTTACGGCCCTTTTTAAACCTTCGTAATTTTTATATTATTAAAGTTGTCGTGATGAAAATTCTTGACAAGAAAGTTCAATAGTAACACAATACGTCTACCGTTTTAGAAACATGATTCCATGATATTTTCTCGATAGAAAAAAAATACAAAGTTCTCATTGTTATTTTTTTTTAATCTCTGGCATCTTCAAAATAACAAACGTAAAGTTACGACTTTTTGGATATTAACTATAAAATATACAACCTATACGTCTACCGATTTAGAATTTTGAAATATGCGATGGTTTTGAAATAAACAAGAAATACTTGAAATTAGCGCGCGACCAGCCAATATAGCGAGAGCCGCCCTGCACCTTCCTACCCCGATCGCTGCACGAGTCATTCCCGCTACGGCGCGGCCGTCACACGGGGAACTTGTGTCGCTCGCGCAATCGTAACAAAGGGTGACAACACGATAAGACAAAATGAGACAAATGGGGACAATAAAGAAAATAAGAAGAAGAAACATAAAGGTTGGAGCAAAAAGAATGCTTACAATTGGAACAAATTAATGAAGTAAGTTGGTTTTATTTTAAATTTGATGATAATTGTATTATAGACGATGTTTGATATATACCCCTGTTTTAAGTACATAACGAATGTGTAAGGTTTTTTCATTTATAGCATAGATAATCTTTTCAGAAATCCGGAATCCAGAAGGAAAATAAACCCACTGATTGTTCACAATGTGAACCCACTCCTTCGTAAGTACCTTTAATCAGTCAAAAATGTATGTTATCAACGCTCTACTGGTTTTAATCGCATGATTCCATTTTTAACAAAAAGCAACAAAGTGCAAAGAAATAAAAAATCATGGTGAACTTAGTGGAAGTATGGCGGACGTAATATGGAACAGGAGCTCATTGGAGTAGTATTATATTTAAAAAAAATACGAAAAAATTTCAAGAATTACATTTCTTAGTAGGTGGTAGATAAGTATGTTGTATAAAGAATTTGATGTTGATATTTATTTAATTTATACTTACTACACCTGTGCGGGAAATTGCTTAGTACTAAAACAGGTTTATATTCATATTTACATAGTAATGTGAGTTTTCATTTCGAAAAATTTTGTGTAAGTATATTAAATTGAGTTCCTGGGTGATCTGGAAACACAATTGGGCCCGGAAGATGGCGCTGCAGTCACTCCTCCTAATCACATGAACCGATTTGAATGAATATTTGTGTGCACATTTCATTGTTGTGAGATGAATGATGATTGGTTGATTCGTGTTCACATTAGCTAATATTATGTATTTTTGTTGTTAGAAAGTAAACTTAATTTAATGTTTATAATACATTATTATTGGTATAAATAAGCCAGTGTTCGTCTCACATTGCTGTACCTGCCTACCTACCCTACCAGGGCCTAACTTTGTTCTGGCTATTTTATTTTGATTATTTGTAATGAATAATTAGAATTATTATAATAGAGTGCAAAAAATAAATACATGCGTCAATATATTTTGTGTTTTTTTTAAAACAATTTTTTTATTTAAAAAAATATCTTTCCGACCGCGGCTTTGCCCGCGTGGAATTAGGTTATATCGTGAATCATGTTTTATCCCACAGAAGTGTTCAGTTCGGATAAAAAGTATCCTATGTGTAAATCCAGGCAATTAGCTATATTTTATCAAAATTGGTAATGTAGTCTTGACGTGATTAAGTAACAACTAACAAAAAAATATACAAATTAACATCCAAAGTTTCGCATCAGTTTTACTGTATTAGTGATATCTTCCACTCTTGACTTTGACTGAGAAGAATTAGGGTTTATAACTTCTTTCAGAAATAGTACCTTTCATTTCTGGGCATGATGTAATATCTACGTCAGCATCAATTTCTATCTAAATCAATTCAGCAGTCCGCGTTATTGAGTACCATTTCATTTTTTCAGAGTAACAATATTTTTTGTTATTTTAAAGATTATTTATAACCTGTATTATTTTGTAATAAAGTAAACATTACGAAATAATAATAATTATTAATAATGTCTAAGTAGTTGTTAAAAAGAAGATTATTTGTTTATAAGCAAGAAAATAAAACCAACGAATCAACAATTAAATAAATGCATAACAATATTATAACTGTATGACGACTCCATACATGTTTGTCCCGAGTCGGCCAGCGGCAGCGCGGCGAGTTTGCAAGAATGACTTCGCGCACATCCGCGTTCGCGATAGCGAGCTATTAGACTCCGCCCGCCAGGCAGTGGATTTTTTTTTGTGTATCGTCTTAATATCAATAAAAATCATATAAAAACACTAGCGACCCAACCCGGCTTCGCACGGGTGCAATGCTGATACTAAATACACTACAGAAAAACTGTGAACGTTGTATATAAAAACCAAAGATAAAAACATAGCGGCCCGCTCCGGCTTAGCACGGCCGTGCTAAGCCGGAGCGACCCGTGCACGGGTATAAATTAATATATAGCCGGGCGGCCGGCCGGTACCGCCGCAAACGCTACGTCCCGCAATTTTTAAATCTGTAATATCTTCGAAAATATTCACTTAAATCATACGGTGTAAAGGGCCATATAGATCTATATTAAATGAACAATGTATTCAAGGTATTTAATTGGTTAAGGATTAATGCTGTATTGGTTAAAATCGCATCGAAAATTAGCCATTATTTGTCGTAAAAAGTAAATGACAAAAAAAAGTTATTGTGGGTTATCCATAAGAGATAGACATATACCATCACGGACTTTTCTGTAGACCTTTTCAATGTGTATAATACTTAGTAGATTATTTTGATAAAACTCGTAGGGTTCAGCCTGCGTTTGCAATTTAAGCGGAAAAAAATGTAATTTTTTACGATATCACATTAGAAACCTCAAAAATAACAGTACTTCTCCACTATTTAATGGACGTTATTATACATATAAACCTTCCTCTTGAATCACTCTATCTATTAAAAAAAACCGCATCAAAATCCGTTGCGTAGTTTCAAAGATTTAAGCGTACAAAGGGACATAGGGACATAGGGATATAGGGACAGAGAAAGCGACTTTGTTTTATACTATGTAGTGATTCATCATTTAAACAGATTATTTCAGAACATCGGAGTTGCTCCATTGCAATCACATTTAAATTTATAACGGAATTTTGATGGAAGATTGAGTTTCCATTAGTCGATTTAATAACAAAGAAACCTTTTCATTACTTAACTTTCAAAACTTTAAGACAGAAGTGGACGGCCGCAATGAAATTAAACTAAATTCTCATTTAGACTAAATCTTTTAGGTCAACTACTTTCAAAGCGCTGAAAGTTTTTTCATTATTATTAAGAGTTTTCTTTTCAGAAAGACCTATTGACGTTTATCCAAGATCTGATAATGTATTTGTTTTTATAAATTGAACGGACAGCTCGTCTCGTTATACTTTTGGCAAAGTGCCAAATAATCATATCGAATAAACTGTACAATTTGTGTACATAGAAGTGGATTGAAAGTTTTACGTCATCGTGTTTTTTTTCATAAGGAGCATAAATAATATTTGAACGAATACCTTTGTGTTTAAAGTTGGTAGTAAGGTAGTTAGGTCAACCACTCCCTAAAGTAGATTTTAATGTGTATTGAGTACCAATTTGTGGGAAGAAGTTACACTAAATAAAGAACAGATAGGTGTTTTTTAGTATTCAAGGTTTCTTATTCTTTGGAAACGAATAATATCACACCTTCATGGGCTACATCCATATACCTACACGGGCTACATCACTACATTACACGTATTTCATAGCATTGTAATTATTGTAGTATATTTCAGGCTCAAGTTGGCTATAACTCATGATAACAACACGCAATGCAGCCAAATACACTTGAAGTATCCACAAGTGTTCGCAACTAAGTGATTCATAAAACTCTATTTATACTGAAATCGTGAAACACCAGGAAAAATATGTTCCGTTTAAAATATTGCCGTTTGTTTACATTAAATGGTCCATTGTGCGCGTGCGCAGCTCGCGGTGCAGATAAAAATGTTTTATGCTCTTTCTGGGAACGTTGTTTAGTCTTTGTAGTGTTACTTAGTTTTAAACAGTAATTTTTTTAATTTTATTTTGGCTAAAATAGCGTATTAAGGAAAAAATCAAAGTTTGTTGTTTATCCTGTAGGAAGCTAGAATAAGATCACCTTTAAGGTGCTGTTACTATGTTAATCAACTGTTACTAGTATTTATGTTTACTAATTAATTAATTGTTAATCGATAAAAATCTTGACAGATAAAAAATAAATTAACTAATAAAATTAAGAACGATATTTCAAAATTTATAATTCAAAATTGCGCAGCTGCAGCGTTGGCAACGCTGGCAATGCATTATCTAGACAGGCCGCTGAAAGTCAGCTAGATTTTAAGGAAAATAGTAATAAATAATAATGGGATAAAGTACACAATATTATTATGGCATTAGTAGATATATTTCGTAGTCACGGAAGATATATTTTAGACGACTGATTTTATTCGTGCAATACATTGTACGTCGTAATAACTATAATATCTTTAAAATGACCGGCAAGTCGTTATGTCTGTCAGTCAAGGCTGCGCGTGCGCATACAAAGCTTACGGCAATTACGTCAGTTTACACAATCGGTGATTTTCAGATGCGCCGTTAAATTCATATTATGTTGCGTAACTACGGTGACATGTTAAAATGGACTTTGTGTTTTTTGTAATTATTTTCGATTCGCTCTGTTTATGTATGCAAATGGAGGTAGTGATAATGAATAAATTTACATTGCATTTCGCGAATTTATTAATCAGTAGATAGCAATGTCAGAAATGCTTCGTGCAATATATTTTGATGGACTTTTTTATTTGTACAGCTGATTTGTTTTAATGTACTTTAGGATTTATAATATCTATAATGTCGCTGTTTGTAATAAAAGGTTCAAATTACAGTAAGGATTAATCGTGTTACAAATACACTATTAACTTTAATTACTAAACATTGATATCGAACTTCCAAACCAAATTATTATTAAATCCACCGTATTTTTCCTCGAAATATAAAAAAGGTAAAAAATATTTGAGGTCATCTAATGTTTTTTGCGGCAAGATATTCTTTCAGCTGATGATAGTGCCAAGTTTTCTATCCAATTGAAAACGAGTAATAATTCTATAAATTTAAGCTACTATAAAACCGTGATACGTAGTTTTTAAAACTTTTGAAAAATAAAGAGCCTGAACTGAGTTGTTCCTCATAACATCATTATATACAGCCTCATTAGAATCGATCTATACATTTTTACATTAGCCACTTACGTACGAAAGAGGAAAATTATAATAATAATTGTTTATATTTTCCTTCATATTCCATAATAATAAACTGTATATTGAAAACAAACACTTAAATTTTATTATGAACTAGCGGTCCGCCCCGGCTTCGCCCGTGGTACATGTTTACGTTTTCTCTACATAAGAACCATCCTCGTACTTCAAGGAATATAATAAAAAAAGAATTATCGAAATCGGTTCAGCCGTTCTCGAGTTATGCGCTTACCAACACATTTTGCGATTCATTTTTATATATAAGAAGATTATATTAATGTTTTGAGATAATAAATAGTAACTATCCTTCTTCCTACTAATATTATAAATGCGAAAGTTTGTGAGGATGTGTGTGTTTGTTACTCTTTCACGCAAATTCTACTGAACCGATTACAATGAAATTTAAGACACATATAGAGGGTAACTTGGATTAACACATAGGATAGGTTTTATCCCGGAAATCCCACGGGAATGGGACTATGCGGGTTTTCCTTTGAAAACGCGGGCGAAGCCGCGGGCGGAAATCTAGTTTATTATAAAGTATAAACGATTATGACTAAATTTAAAAGCTTTTGATCATACATATACATACATCTGTACATATATGAATATCGTCATCACATGCATTAATCAATAAAATATTTTATAACACAAGCTATTAACTTTGTTTTTGTGTAGACCTTAGATTACAAAATAAAGTGTAGACTATAATATATTGAGCATTGAGATCAGCACTCAGTGAACGTCACGAATAATAGTGTGAATATAATTATTAATAGTAATGATAAGTGTTAAATAATAAATAATTTATTACTTTTTCACAACTTGTTCTACAAGTACTGCAGCTCAATTTTTCTATAAGTAGAAGCATAGTAAACAGAAGATGTTTCGTTACTTTATAAAATACATTGAAGAAATAATAATAAGATACTGGCAACTTTAATCAACGAAAAGTAATTTTCCTCTCTATATTTTATATTAATTAAATAGTTTATTATAAATGTTTTATCTCAAAATTGTATACAGAAGTAGTTTTTTTTTGTATTCGCTACTAAATTGCCTCCAATATTTTCCTTATGAATATTCTTATTGACTTCAAGGTGATGTGGCAACATCTTTTTTGTCCTATTTAAAATCAAACCTCTGATTGCCAAAATACGAAATTATCATTATTTTTGTTTTTGTTTTCAAATTAGTAGGGACTGACTCTCTTAACACAGGCTATGCATAGCAAGAGACCCAGAGCCACATATTCAATATTGTACAATCAAAAGGTGAAATAAAGATTTATTTTATTTTTATTTCTTATCGCTATATCAATTTTAAAGAATTAGTATTCATGTTATTGGAAACATATTTTATTATTATCATCAATTTTGCGTGTGTGTAAACATCGTAAAAAAATAAATCAATACGATAGGGCCTAGATCGAAGGATTCACATTGCACACCATATAGAGTAGGGTGGCAACCCTATTTCCGGTCAATATCCCGCAGTTGCCAGTTGCCACAATCATTATAATAGGCATGACGAAAGATTTTGAAATCGTCTTCCATAATGTGTGTATACGTTTACTATACAAGAAAAACCCTATATTTCGGTAATATACTTAAATTTAACGAAGATAAAAGCCATTTTCCAAAAAATATTTATTAACTGTGCCAAAACAGCTCGCAGGTGTCATGGCGTAGGCGTGACGTCACATTTTGGTAAATACGTAATTATTTGTACGCATTGCGAAGAAAGTTAATAAAAATATTTGTTTAATATGTGTTATAGAAACGAATTTCAAAGTTTATAAGTGGTGTGCAGTATTGCAGTGTGAATCCACATAAAAATAATGCTCAAAAATGTGTTAGTAATTATTTTAAGCGAGAAAATAATAAGAAATGATTGTATAAAGTTGGCGCGGAGAACCCCGAACCATGTATTCGTGAATTCGCAATTATATTTCTGTTCTGAGTCGATAAATCATACGTGAAACAATAGAAAATAAATAAAAATGCGTATTCTCAACATATTCATAACAACAAAAAACATCTGATTTGAGTTGTTTACTTAAGCGTGACGTCACGCGTGTTTTAGTCAAAATGGCCAACTGCAGTATTTCAATGTTTTATTTTATTGATAATCTCATTAATCTTAATGTTTTTAAGATTTCTAAGTCACTATATGTAATTTATCTATTATACATTTTCCCTTAAAAACACTAATACGATCATTTATGGATACTGTCGTCATGCCTATTGAACTCTCAGTAGGCGCTAAGTGATTGATGGCCTTTATGTTAGAGCGCTTCCGATCTGATGGATACGCTTTATTTAAAACATTGACCTGCTTTTTAATTTTTCAAATACAAAGCGTATTGTTTTTGTATAATAATTATAAAGTAAATATATTGGTACCTAATACCTATAACGTTGTTATCCTTATAATAGAATAGTCATTATGATTATTGATTTTTATTTACAAGGAAAAACACGAATTACATTCGTCAATTTTATACAGAAGTAGATTTTTTTTGTATTCGCTACTAAATTGCCTCCAATATTTTCCTTATGAATATTTCGTTTACATTCTACTTTTGAGTTTGATTTGCAGTGTAAATCTCGTAACTTAACGCGAGAACTATTTAGATCTGAAGAAGCCGTATCTTTTGGAATCACCAAGACTCATTGAATTCAGTTTTTTCAAACTATCGTTATAAACAACGAACCAAACTTTCGAATGCCATAATATATACTATATTATAATATTCAGTATCTCATGAACAATTCTACTAATATAAACAGTATCTCATAAACAATTTCTTCTGCAGGTCAGGCCGCTGGTGGCGTCCGTGCTCGACGGTTTCAACGGCTGCGTCTTCGCATATGGACAGACCGGCACAGGCAAGACCCACACGATGGAAGGAACACCTGACGACGAGGGCATCATACCACGCACCTTCAGGCATATGTGGGCGCATATAGAGAACACCGCAAGCCCAGATGTGACGCATCTCGTGTCGTGCTCGTTTGTGGAACTGTATCTCGAGGATGTAAGGGATCTGCTCAGCAAGGAGTGCAAGAAACTCACGATTAGAGGGCAGGTTAGTAGTAGTATTAAAAAAAGTTAAATAATAGTCGCCTTTTGATATAAGTGTTGTATTTACAAGCTATTACATTAGTCAGAATATTTAGTTATTCTTTAGTTTGAAACGGAAAATTCTGGGGTGGTATTTGACTTAAAATAAATCTAGTCTATATGTTATAGTCAAAGTCCGATACACAGTCTCTTCGCGGAAGGACTGATTTATCCTAGGTTTGGCCAAAGCCATCAGTAATCCCCGAAATACATTTCAATTTCGCCCTTTGCCTGAAGTATTTTTAGTCAAACCCAGGAGCTCCTAACTTTTCAGTCAAACGTCGAAAGTAAATTATTCTGTTTCGGTTTTGGCCTAGTCAATCCTAGAAGCGACTGCAATTCTTCTAAATTATTAAAACAATTAACATTAATGCCTCACCATGTCAGAAAAATGATTAATTTGTCACTTTAATTACCTAAGAAATTATTAAAACAATTAACATTAAAGTTAATGCCTCACCATGTCAGAAAAATGATTAATTTTTCATTTTAATTACTTAAGAAATTATTAAAACAATAAACATCAAAATTTTAAAAATGTTATTTTTTTATACTTAATCTTATACAAACTAACCTCCGTATATTCCAAAGCATTTATTTATTTATTTTATACTTTATTGCACATCGTACAAAAGGCGGGCCAAATGCCACACGGCATTCTCTCAAAGCATCTCAAATATAAAAGTGAAAATCACGTAAGCTGACCAATCAGGTGTCAGAACTGGCAGAGTTAAGCGGTTCTTAAGACTTGAAAGCTGCTTAAATGATAAAATGCTTCCAAATATACGAAGATAAGACACTTCATACCTATATCGGAGTTTGACTCGTCAAACCCCGATTTAATAAAATTGTGTTTTGACGTTTGCCTGACCAAATTAGTCTCTCCCAGGTTTGACGAAAATTGTTTAGTCAAAGGCCGAAAATTTACATTTGTTTGGGCTTTGACTAAGTCATTCAGTCTGACCTGAGGATTGACCAGTCCAACCTAGGAGCGCCGGAGCTTCGGAGTTTGCCTATAACATATACATATAGATAGTCAAACGAACTCGACAATTTATCTGTTTATGTGCTAAACCCTTTTAAACCAACCATATAAATAAACATAATACATATATCACTCGATAGCGGAGGAAAACGGTTATACTATGTTGATGTAAGAAGTCTATTGCAATAAATATATTTTGTGTTTGTGAATTGCGAATAGCAAGCTTCTACGATACAGGCAAAGATAGTATGAATGATTGGCAAAAAAAAAAATGTTGTGTGGTTTTATGAAACCACGGTAAAAGTGAAACTGTTCGAACGGTTCCGAACACTGCTTTGTGTAGCGCATGTCGCGTGACGGTCGGCTGCCGAGTAGGTATACCTACTCGGCAGCCGCGATACACGCGACATGCGCTACACAGACCAAAGAGTTAGAGACGATGTAATAAAGGTTTCACTTTAAAAACTCATACATAAAACAGAATTACCATAATGTCTCATACGTCCCTTATTTCTAAATAAGATGAAATAACCATAAATACATGACTAACTAGGTAAACCGAGCAACTCGGTTGAGATAAACACTTCCGCGCGTATTGTCAACATTCGCGTCTCCTATAGCCTTGTTTGTGTTCAGTCGTGCTTTATTTAGTTTACTCGTATATCCTTATTTAATAACATCACGACGAGCAATAGTGGCAGATGGAGATCTCTGAATCTTACAAAAAAGAATTCGTAGTAATAGTAGATAGTTTATGCCTCTGAGGTCGTGACTCGTGACTACGCCTGTGCAAAAAATTATGAATTTATGGGCCTATTGTTAATTTCACCATTGCTCAAATTGGTCAGAGAAAAGATCGTGATGAATCCGGCATGTCATAGAATGGAAAATTTGGACAACATACGATGTGATATGTCGACACGCACTTGACCATTAGGTGGTTCAAAATCCAAATAAAGAAAAGTAGAAAATTATGAAAATCGTGCTTGCATGCATTTGAAACAAAAAAGGCTTAGCTGAGTAGGTATACAGGGTGTAATCGTTAAGTGTGCACAGGCGATTATTCCGTAACTATTACAGATATCAAAAAACTTTAAACTGATATCGAAAGTACTTAACCTAATGAGTAAAATGGCCATAATTAATTTTTAAAAATAATACGAGAAATATCTAAAAAATTAACTTTTAAGTCTCCCATACATTTAGTATGAGATATGAATATCCCATGTACATTTAATATGAAAGATTTTAGCTTTTTCTTTGTTTTTTTTTTGTTTTCTGCTATAATTACTTCGCAAATTTGAAGGGAAGTTCATTTAGAAACTGTAAATAGACCTCCTCATTCTATTGCACAATAAGGACGTCACTTCGAAAATCTGCTATGAATACAAAACATGAACTATGAAACAAAATGTATGGGAAATAAATTGTATGGGAGGGCTTAAAGTTAATTTTTTAGATATTTCTCGTATTATTTTATACACAAAGCTAATTAATTGAAATTTAAATTGTAAATCATCTGCTATTTTATTGTTAATTTTATATAATATGTATTGTATTTAAAATAACATTTCTTACTCTTGAAAAACCATTAAAAATAGTGTCAAATAAAACAAGAAAATACTTCGCGATATCGGTAAGGTAGAATCTATGGTCAACGTTGCAACTAGGCCCCATAGCCTTAAAACACCTTATTTGCTAAAAACAAACATGACTTCACGTGCTAAAACGTTTAAAGGTCAGTTATTACTTAACGTTATGGAAAAAGTTCCAAAGTTAACGTTCCAAACAGACACTTCAGTTTTATTTATTTGTTTACATTTTTATTTAAACAATAAACAAATATATTTATCAGCATGTATCCAAACCGCAATTCTGGCCAAGGGCAGATTGCTTTTATTTCATAACTTCAAATAACACGCGTGAAATGTGGGTAATACAAGGAATATCAATATTGTTATTCGTGTAAAAATAATTTTACAAACGTTAACATTTTACCCTACTTTAGTTTGCGTTCGTGTGTGTCTTCATGTTTTCACTTCAGTAATTGTTAAAATAAAATTAATTACTCCGCTCTGTTTCCTTGCCTCTTTGAGATATTGGGAAAAGTGCAATCATCGTAAAATGTAACGTAAATGACATCTCAAATACCGATTCGGAATGTCAGGCTTATGTTTGGTAGATACAGATAAAAAAAGTGCGTTCGTGCCTAGCAAACGTGTCAGAAGTGAAACTTCTTTGGCAAGATTCAAAGATATCAATATCGTCGCTCTACTCCATGTTGTGACGGTATTGCCAAACTCTCAACGCGCCCAAAGAAGTTTTCAAGAAGCGCGCTTCAAAACCTTTATTGGAAAAAGTTAAAAAAGTTAAAGAGATTCAAAAAGTGATGCGAGATACTGTTATCATTACGTTCTTTGAATAATACATAACACAATAGAATAAAATTAGTACCAATCATAATCAATAAAAATATTAGGTGTGTATTATCAGCATTATCGAACATTATCAAAGACTTAAGTAGTGATAAGCCGACCCTGAAACAATCATTAAGGTTAAAAGATTTAATTTATCTTTATGAGTGGTATTTGCGAATTATAGAAATAGTATTGCGTATTGTGGATTTGAATTAATTTTATACAAGTTAGATAATGCTGAGTTGACGAATGAATTGATGTTTCAACACGATATTTAGTTCCTTATAGTTTGGGTTGCTTGTTGGAAAATAGTAAGACAAATGAATACACACCCTACAGAAAATTGGTCAAAGAAAGAGACTTAAACGTGTGTGTAATTTTATGTATGCATGAACTTAAAAAAAAGCTTTTTAATCACGGGAAATGTTTCTTTTAATACATAGTGAAAACTGAAAACACAAACTCAAACTCAAACTTTTATTTATTCAATTAGACTTCTTCGAGAAGCACTTTTGAAACGTCAATACATATTTTAACATTTACCACCGATTCGGAACGCAGTATCTATGGAGAAGAACCGGCAAGAAACTCCATAGTTGCTCTTTTAAATCATTTCAGTATTACAATTTAATTTTACAAAATGTGTTACTGTATATTATTAACTATATGTCTCATTCGCGATTAATATACTAAAGTTATCTCTGATGCTGTTGAAACTTGGAACACTTGCACACTATTCACGACCTACCTCGAAGGACCATACACAATCATTGAATTTAAACACATTTGCAGTGAAATACTTTCAGTTTCGCGATAAGTCCCTTATAAAGTTGAACCGTGGAAACTCCACGATTGCAGTAAGTACCAAAAACCGTAAATTAGAAACACGAGTTTCACGTAGTTGTGCAAGTTATAACGAGCAGATGAAAGTGAAGTGACCTTGGGTAATTATGCTCATTGCTCATTGATGCACTCGTGATTCGCTTTTCTGGTTGGAAATTGAATGCTGGGTTAACTGACGTTCCAACATGCTCCAACGATAGATTTATTCGCGGCTTTTTGTGGTAGAAGCTTTGATTGAAGCATGTTTTTTAAACTTAATTAATATTTATGATTAAATATTTAGTTCTTAATGTAGCGTTTGGAATTTTTCCTTCTGGTACCTAAAGGTTGTATCTGGGGTGGAGACTTGTCAAAAAGATCGCGTAGTTGGGGACTGTAGGCACCTACTTGACCGTAAAGAAAATCAATACGCAAAAAAAATAATATAACAAAATAAGTAGGGTTGTAACGGAGGCCTACTTAGCGGAGGCGGAAGCGGATGCGGAGGTGAAGAGATTCGCCTCCGCGGATGCGGAGGTTAACGGAGGCGGAGGCGGAGGTGAAATTTGTTGGGAAAATATAAATAAATTTATGATTAATAGAGTCAGCAACATTTATTTATATTATATATAATGTGTACAATTGTACATACATGTTCATGATTCATCTTAGTAATCAAAATTGACAAGAGGCAAATTATATTTTACGAACAAAAGCTTTGCGGCTTTTTCGCCTTCTAAGCGGTTTCTCAAGGGTTCGTAAATTAAACCAGCAGCACTAAATAACTGTTCGCTTGGCACTGAACTTGGTGGCGCCCCGCGCCGATAAGTAAATGCGAACTATGGGAGCAAAAACTTTATATTTAATGTTATATCTCCACCACAATAAGGGATCTTCATTTAGTTGGAGTCTATTTTCTTTATTATATTCATTAATTAGTGTTTTCCATATCATGAGGTTGCAGTTGGTATCCATGCTGTCATTTTCCGATTCAGCTCTTCATCACTGCAATTCTTCAACATATCAGCCAGGTTGGAATGCACCCTTTGTATTGGTGACAAAATCTCAAAACTTGTGCTTGGGTCAACAATAACTAATAATTACACACAAAATTACTTAAAACAATCACGGCTCAATTGCAACTACGCGGTACCGAACGCTTTGACAAGTTGATTCCTGTTATTCATTCACTCACACAGCACACTCCCACCACCCACTTGGCTGTGTTCCCGCGGCTTAAGCAAACTCTCGACCATTTCACAGCCGAGCGGCCGCGTCGCCTAGCGTCGAGAACTTCCGATATGACTCCGCATAAATTTTGCGGAGGCGGATGCGGAGGCGGAGGTTAAATTCTTTGCGGAAGTTCCGCAGTAACGGAGGCGGAGGCGGAGTTCCGTTACAACCCTAAAAATAAGCTAACATTATTTTCAATAACAAATACTCAAGAGCTGTTTACATAACTTTAAATTGAGGTTTGTTTGGTACTTTGCTGGCCAACCGTCCAAAACGGTGCGAAATATACAGGGTGTCCAGTGGCAGATTTCAATGTTTGAGGGCTTGTAAAAAAAGAAGTATTATTTCTAAACAAAATATTTTTATTAAAGTCAAAAGAAGATGAGTGCGGATTTTATCTCCTGAAAATTACATTTTCCAAATGCCGCCCTTCTACTCTCACACACTCCTCAATCTATTCCGCATGTTGAGAAAAACTTGTTTGCAAAGTGAACTGGGAATTCTGTTTATTTCAGCCCGGATATTTTCCTTCAGTTGTCTTATGGTTGTTGGATTTGATTGGTAAACCACAGTTTTTAGATAGCCCTACAAGAAAAAGTCACATGGACTTAGGTCTGGTGACTTGGGTGGCCACGGGATGGTGCCGTTTCGGGATATGTGTTTTTCAGGAAATAACTGCCGCACTGAATTCATTGACACATTAGCAGTATGAGCCGTAGCAAATCTTGAATAATCTGAATTTAGTATGGATGGAGCTTAACCTTTTTTCACATAATGACCTGAAAAACGATTTAGGAATTCCCAATATCGACGAACGTGGGCGAAGTGATAAACGAGGATTTTCAATTACAGAATTCATAACAAGTTTAATGTTTTCTATCGTGGATACTGATGGTGCTAGTCCCGACCTAGGGTTATTAATGACTGAACCTGTAGCCCTAAGCCTTGCTAGCCACGACTGTATCAAATTTATCGAAGGTCCATCTCTTAAACGATGAATTTGATAATGGTTATTAAGCCGACGGCGTGTTTTCGCCAGCGAAATCACCCGAAAAGTATGCCTCAATAGCATAAGCGCGATGCTCTCCGCTCCACTGCTCCATGGCGACTAAAAAATCCGCAGAACTCACGCGCTGAATGACACCCCCCGCGTCCCCCTCGCACGTCGCGTTTTAAAACTAGAAGCGTTCAAACATTGAAATCTGCTGCTGGACACCCTGTATATATCTTATTTGCATCGTAATTATTCATTGCAAAATTATTTAAATTAATTTCGTATTAATCTCACATATCGTGTACGTAGAACAATCGAATCCATACTAATATTATAAATGCGAAAGTAACTCTGTCTGTCTGTCTGTTACTCAATCACGCCTAAACTACTGAACCAATTTGCATGAAATTTGGTATGGAGGTATATATTTTGATACCCGAGAAAGGACATAGGCTACCTTTTATTGCGAAATATGTACCACGGGCGAAGCCGGGGCGGACCTCTAATAATAAATAAAGATATGTTGACCCCAAGTGCATTTAACGAGTAAAATAAGTCGGCATGAACATGTACAATTTGCTAAATAAAAAGCTGGTATTGCCAAATGCAATTAATTCGCGCCAAATTACGTTTTCTACCACACGCGTCGCTGATTACGGATAATTACTATCCTATTTATGAGTCATGCTCGTATTTAAGGTTATCCTAATCCTATCCTAATACATACTATTATAAAGGCGAAAGTTTGTATGTATGGATGTTTGTTACTCTTTCACGTAAATACTACTGAACCGATTAAAATGAAATTAAAGACACACATATAGAGGGTGACTTGGATTAACACATAGGATAGGTTTTATCCCGGAAATCCCACGGGAACGGGAACTATGCGGGTTTTCTTTGAAAACGCGGGCGAAGCCGCGGAGGATTGTTAGTTGCGTTTTCCGCTTTATTAACATTTGATTATCTTTTAACAAGTAGGTACAATTAAATACTAAAAAGAACAAAAGAGCAATGAAAAAAATGTATCCGATATTATGTATTTTTGCGACTTCAAAATGCAAATCAGGTATAATTTAATTTAAAATGCTATTAGCACACCAAATTTTAAAATTTACCGTTATATAAAGTTAATCAAAAAATTATATGCCTGAATGTATCACGTAGATTTAGGCGAAAACCTGGTCTCAAAAGCATTAAGAAATCTTCTTATCTAAGTAATTATTTTGATTTAAATTTTTTATTTCGGAAATAATATCATTCGGGAGTTACATCAAGAGTTACACAATAATTAAATGTATTATTTATAATTACTATGCGCGGGTTTACAAACAGTAATTTAATAACTTCGTAAATTATAATGGCCATTGTCACTTTCTTGTTTTGATAACAAATTCTTCACTGATGAACAGATATCGGACGTCCTACGACGAGGACGTTGAAAAGGCTTTTATTTTTATACGTTTAAATATTTAGTTTCTTCTCAATGGTTTCTTCAAAAATTCTATAGATCATCTCTACTTAATCCTTAATCCTTGCATATTGAACAAATCTATGTCAATCAGGCTCAGTTTAGAAATCTGAAACGTATGCATAACTCATAAGAATTGACAAAACATGTTCTTTAGTTCCAAGGATATTAAATTGAGTTATTTCTTCTTATTCTAACTACGAATATTATAACGATTAAATAATAGCTATATTATTATTTGAACAAATTACTTTAAATATGTAATACGGTTTCGTGGTTACTGAACTGAATTATAAGTCCATTAACCAAGCAGTTACAATTGTTTTGTATGTATGACATAATATTACAAATGGATGGATGCTTTTTATTTATGTAGCCATTATTGTTGTTAATCATAATAAAGTATAGGCTACTAAACGTGTTCTAATAAGGAAATACTTAGCTCAAAGTGTAGTTTTTAAGTGCATTTATTAATGTTTAATTCCCTTTGTGCAAATATTATGATGCATATTCAAACCGGATTCCTTGCAGTCGCGACAGTCGGGATGTAATTGACATATTTTTCTTTGTTTGCTATTTACAAACAATATTATCTCATGTCTGTCTATTTTATAATCACAATGAATTAGACGTCTTTTTTTTAACGTCTCGGTTTTTTTAAACTTAGTTATTTTTATTTAATACTTTTTAGTATTTTTCAACACGAATCAAACGAGCCCAAACTCGATATATTAACATTTCTTAGCCGCCTATTTCTCCACCAGGAACTGAACGGCTTCTACATCCCCGAGATGACGTCAATAGTGTGCAAATCAGCAGCAGAAATGGTGCGCGTGATGCGCGCGGGCAACCGCAACCGCGCCGCCGGCCGCACCGACATGAACGAGCACTCGTCGCGGAGCCACGCGGTGTTCCTGGTCACCGTGGAGACCGCGCACCGCTCTACCAACAGGATACGGTATGTATTGCTTTGTTGTGTTTAAAAGTGAAAAATAAATAAAATAAAAAATAAAATAACATTTATTTGCCAAAAAACATGGTACCTACAGAGAGGTGTGAAGAGATAATTATTGTTCAACATGTTTCGCTTTGTATAAAGCATGCAAATATATGCGTAAAACAGATAAGTACTAAATCTAAATCCCAATACAAACTTTTACACTAGTCCCGTCACCCGTGTCCCCAAGTGGAGTAAGGGGCAGATGCATTATGCATACATCTGTTTCACTGATCGATTTCCTAGGGACAAGTAGGTGATCAGCTTTCTGTGTCCTGCCAAACCAAGACATTTTTTTTCTTCGTCTGCATCAGGAATCGAACCTAGGACTCCTCAGGTGTACACTCACGCGTCAAGTGTCAACCCACACGTCAACCACTGTACCAAGAAGGCGGTCAGAAGTTCTTGTGTTTAGGTGTGTAATTTTTTATAAAGCTGCGTAAAGCACGGGCATGAACTTTCCTGGCCTTTCTTCGCTAGAGGTCGGGTTAGATCGACCCGAAATTGTTGTGTACTTTTTCCAAGAACACTTTTTAATTATTTTGGCGTATAGGTGTGCTATGCTGGTTTGGATAGCATTGGCGATAAGGACTATTATTATTAAAAGTAGCTTACCTATTCATACGGGTCTCCGATTCCCCTACCCGTAAACACGCGATAACTATCCTACTGAATTTGCAATTGCATGTTTTGTGCCGATTCAGGCGAAATATAAAATATCCAGAGTTCCTTGATATACCTACTAGCCAAATAAAATAAAACAAACATGGATTACGCATTTAAACAAACGCTTATTACTTATATAGATATAGTCTAGACTGAAAGGGGAAAATTACTTAATTACAGCGATTAGGACAAAATATACCCTAAGCCCCTCAAATAGCGCTTAATTGTTTCGAAATTCGAGTAATTAGAGCTATTACTCATTTCAATTGGAGACACAATGAGATCGTAATCATGACTAAGTATCAACGTTCAGTTATGATTAATTCAACAAATAAATACGGCTGAATAAATGTTAATGAAATGCAGGAAACAAATTTTGTTGGTCCACACAAAAAAAATAAAAAAAACTTTGGAATATAACTATATCGCAAATAGAGAAGAACGTAATTTTGTTTTTTCATAATTATAGTAAAAATTCTAGGTTCTATTTTAGATAACTATAGGTAATATTGAGCAAACCAAGAGGATTAAGACATGTTTCGTAATTGATACAATACCATAAATTAGTTGACTTAACTGCAACATTTTAAAGAGAAATGTCAAAACGTTTAACACAACAATATACATATGTATAGTCGTACACTAAACGCATGCATGTGGCCTGAGTAACAATACGACAAACAAAGCCGGGGCAATGCGCCGAATGAGTAAGAGATGAGCCAGTGGCGCCTATTAGCTAATGCCATATTAACATGTCCTGTTTTTAGTCTTATTTTAACTCGATAGTATGTGAAAACTAAGGGATTTTATGTCCCGTGAAGGGGAAAAAGGACAAATAAAAAGTCACTTATGGTGTGACAAGCTCCTCTCATCATAAAGACCTATATTAAAAGATTAGCTGTGCCCTGCGGTTCTACCCGCAGTGCTCCACTCCTGTTGGTCTTAGCGTGATGATATATACATATATCCTATAGCCTTTCTCGATATATGGGCTATCTTATCCTGAAATTAGCGCGTTCAAACAAACAAACAAACTCTTCAGGTTTATAATATTAGTATAGATTACTAAATATGTAGTTAGTGTTGCTCGGTCCTTCTAATTCAAGGAGAACGTACAAGTGGGTCACGCTTTTGGCATTGACCTTGTTATTAGAGTAAAAATTGAACCTCTTTCATCTCAAATATTATGCCTGAATCTCCAACCTTGAACATTATTCCTGTTCGACGACGTTCTGTTTCAATAGGTTATTTAGGTATTTTTACACAAACTGAAAAAGTTAATTGAAAAGACATTGCGCTTGACTTAAAAACACTGCCATATAAAATTTGCCAGTATTTTAAATTTTTATATTTGTATCTACAGAAAACGTTCAAATTATACTGAATGCTCAGGATCATTTAAGTAATCATGAACAAACGATTGCTTATTTTCATTACAAAATCACTTAGTTTTTACTAAGTACTTAAACGTGGTGATGTATAAAAACAGATGCGGTTTGATTTCGCCTTCTGCGGTTGCAGAGCGAGGACACGACGCTCGCTTTCAGTAACACCTGGTACTTACAAATATAATTATTTTGTCTTATTCTCGATCTAATTAGCCCTGGGAGTCAGAAAACACTAATTGGTCAAACTTTCTAAACATGTAATCATTTTTATACAGTTCATTTAATATAATAAAGGAACTGTATAAATATTAACAATACAGACTTCAGGATTTCGAGATACTTTAATTGAATCTCGATGCTCTATAACAGTTTTTTTTCAACACTTTTTTGCAGCTCTTTTCATTTCTCATATTTTGTGATCGGCATCACTTCCTACGGGCCTTCTGAGTAACTATTTAGCGCCAGTTCTGTCCAAGCATTTGAGATAAGTCATTAAGAAATATTTGATGCTACCAGAATTCAATGCATCCGCAAATACCGATTAAATTTTAATGACTTACCATTTAAGTCTTCTTGACCACACACATAAATTCTGTCACAGTGTGTGATCTAACCGCCATTAGCTTTTCTGAATTGCAATTTACTCATATGGATAATGGTAAATTGCCTAAAATTTATTGGTTCATTTGATCTGGGACAAATAATTATGGAAATATTATTGATATAATTAAGTTAGGAACAAACTGCTACAAATAGGGCCGTGCAACTAAAACAAAACATAAAACCAATACAAGAAACACTACAAAGTGTAAGAACAACATCAAGTGCGTAATCTTGGTGCGCACGCGACGTCCATTGTTTCACGAAACCTGTTCGCATTACAAGAACTTATTTGTCCTAACCGTGACGTAAGCGAGGAGGTTTCATATAAATCCTTCAAGTCCTTTTATAGTGACATTGGAGATATCATAACGCCATATGGAGTGATCCGCAATGAGGTCTTCAAGTTTAAATTTCTAAAGAAATGTTTACGTATGATGAAGTGTACCTGAAAAAATAAGGCACAAAATATCCATTGAATCTATGTGGTATTCTGTATAATTCATCATTATAATTAAATCTTGCCACTTCAGAAGATATTTCTTAAAATGCAGTTGAATCGAAAATATTATAATAGAAAAAGGGTGGACAAGAAATTCTTGTATAATAAGATGAATGCATATTTCATTGCATTGTTGCGATTTTTTGTATACGGTCGATGGCCGGCAGATTTGCAGACTAAAGAATTAAACAGCTCCTATTAGCATACGATGAATGATGATACATCAGCTGTGCTTATACCTCTGATTCATATGACATATTTTTGGACAATTACTCCTACAATCCAGTAGGACTGTAGGAGTGAATGCAGTAGCATTCAATTAATATATCTGATGATTAAATTTGGCAAATTTATGTAGCTATTAAAGTACTCTGTTCTCAGTAACAAATAACCATCATTTACAGAATAATTTAAAATTATGAATTACTATTAGTTAAGCCCAAGCAGTTATTCTTTGATATAAAAGGAGGTACAAAAAAAGTATCAATTCATCTTATTCACACAGTAGTAGAACATGAAAACTGTAAGACATTTTTTACCTACTTACAACCTACACATAATATAATTAAATCATATGCTAACAATACAGTTATATTATAGTGCAGAAGCTTAGTAATAAGGTCATTTTCATCAAGGCCTATGCCAGCTAAATAGTTCATGAAACAATGAATGCGTGGGCGCAGGGAGCGGGATGGAACTAAGTGATGACGTGAGATTCAATGTGGAACTGACCTTAAGTAAATATACACGTGTTAATCTGAAATCTTCGCTAATTAGAAGAACAGTGTCTTAATTGAGTTCTTGAAGATTTTTTTATTTTTCAATTAAACCTGAAGTGTAAAAATCGTCTAAGGATTTAATTTGAATGATGATGGATTGGAGAAGTTTTATCAGGTAACGGTTTTTTCTTGTATTTGGCGCAACTTGACATAAGAAAGCAACATCTGCAAGTCATGCAGCGGACATTTCTTCCTCCGCCATATTTGAAGTAATTCAGGTAATACCTACTGTCCAAATAATAATTTGACCAGTTTTTATCCGACCTCTCCTCCTCTCATATAAAAATTATCTTATGATATACATCTTAGATATACATCTCTCAAGAATGCCCATTAATGCCGCGTCACGGCCGCGTTTAGCTTCACAACTTCATTAATAATTGCAATTGCTTCATAAATTAATAATGGCAATTGCACTTTGCATCCCTTCTCTTTGGTGTTGTCAAAACAGAATCGCCTCACTATCTGTTCGAAAAACTTAT
>CAJQZN010019435.1:0-10121 GCA_907164685.1 Colias eurytheme | reverse complement strand
TTATAAGCGCTTATCGGCGCTTGTCATGTTCATATATTTTCCTGTCACACTGACAGGAAAATATATGAACTGACAGGAAAATATATGAACATGACAAGCGCCGATAAGCGCTTATAAGTTTCAAGCTTTCTTTCTGAATACGCCCTATGACTCACTAGCCGCCCCGCGCCGCCGCGCTTGTCGCACAGATTTTGTTCGTGGTGCCCTCTCTTGTAATAATACCTCAATGGTTTTCGCCATTGCCGTAGTTATGAAACACAAAAAAGAAATCAAATTGTCAATGTCTAAATGTCAAAATTGAGTTTGACAGTGCTTTGATTCTGATTTCTGACTGTCGTCTGTCACCTGTGACTGTCACAACAATTGACACGAGGTTATAATAATTAAAAGTCCCATTTTTAGTCATATTTTAACTCCGTTTATATTAGATTTTAATATTAAAATCATACTATGTATACACCTAATGTAAAATACTACTGTAATCTATAAACAAGTTACGAATTTGCTTATACAGTGTAAGTAATAATAAGTAATACATTCTAAGTTGCTGACTTGTATTTACTTATTTAGTAACTAAACTAGATAAACACATGCGGCATATATTTACTAAAATATACCCTTACTACAATTGAATTATCAGAAATATATCTCGCTTATATAGTCTTTAAAAAAATAGTAAATTGCTCACGTGCAGTTATGTACATATCGATAAATTGATTTTTTCAGAGTCATTCAAACATGAAGATTGCAAGATACAAGAAGGCACAGAAATACTTAAAATTCTACTACAATAATTATGGTTTCCACCAACCCTATCAAGTGTTGATCGATGGGACTTTTTGTTTTGCTGCATTCAAAGTAAGTTAATACTTATTACATTAATTAATCCAATGCCAATAACTGAGAAAATTTATAAAGTGCATGGATGTATTTGTTGTCCTTCACATAAAAACATCTAATCAAATGTGTATGATATTTGGTATGGAAAGATATTCATTATAATCTGGATTAGTATATATATATACTAGTTTTCATCAATGTACCACACAAGTTAAGCTGTAAGACCAAACTAGTATCAAATTATATTTATTATCTTTCTAGTAATCAATCACTAGTTGAATAACTTCAACATATTGATTACTAGTGGTCCCCCCCGGCTTCGCCCGTGGTACATATTTCGCAATAAAAGGTAGCCTATGTCCTTTCTCGGGAATCAAAATATCTCCATACCAAATTTCATGCAAATTGGTTCAGTAGTTTAGGCGTGATTGAGTAACAGACAAACAGAGTTACTTTTGCATTTATAATATTATTGTAAGGATGTTAGATAGGCATTAATTTTCACATGTTAGTATACTTTTTAGAAATTACTCCATAAAATAAACTTATAAATATTTCTTATATGTTTGTGATTACATTTCAGGAGCACATAAACATAAAGGATCAGATACCAAATTACCTCAATGGGAAAGTAAAACTACTGACTACTAGGTGCATTATAAAGGAAACTGAGAAAGTGGCTAAGAAAGCACAGGGAGCATTGACTATCTTAAAACAATTTGGCTTGCATGAGTGTGACCACAAAGAACCACTAGCAGGATCTGATTGTATTATGTCTATGATTGGCAAAAGTAACGATAAGCATTATATCCTCGCTACTCAGGATCGAGATTTACAAGACAAACTCCAAAGGAAAGCTGGTGTGCCACTCCTCTACCTTCACAACAAATCACCAACATTACAGAAACCATCAAAAGCCAGCTATAGTAAAGCTGGACAAGTGTTAACAGCAGACCCTCACATATTTATAAGCGAAACACAAAATGAAGTATTGAAGAATATGAAAAAAGCTCTTGGCGTTGAAGAACCCAAATTACCAGAGAAAAAAATAGTTAAAAAACCACACAACCCTAATCCCTTATCCTGTAAAAAGAAGAAAAAACGAGACACCAATAAAATGAAAAAAGATAGCGGTGTAAAGGAAGGGAAAGTAAGAAAGAGAAAGAAAAATAAACAAAATAAAATTCAAATAGGCTTACAAAACAAATAAATTATGTATTATATATGAGGTACTGTACATTATTTCATTTTATATGTATACATGTCTCTAATACCATGACTAGTTTAAATAATTCTTATGGCTCTCTTGATCTTAAGCAAGCAAATATGTTTATATTGTTATAGGGGTTTACTTCAAAAATGATAAAACTTAAACCTTCAGAGAGCAAATCTTTATTTGAAACTTAAACTTAAAACAAAACAAACTTACAAACAAAAAATTAGAGAGAACACTGCAGAGTCAGATAAAATGTTTCTGATATGCATTATGTATTATTGTAATGTATATGTTAACGGAAATGTAGGTAATCCGTCATAGTATAAAATTCCTAGGAAATGTATGTAATTCCTAAAATCGCACGGAAATGTATGAAATAAATTATTTTATACACATTGCCTAGGAAATCTATACATTTCCTAAATAGCAATCGGAAATGTAAAACATCTAAGATATTGGAAGGTACGCGGGACGAGGGGGAAGGGCCGAAAATTCGTAATCAGATCTTTTTGGTTTGGATAAAGGAGTGGGTTAGGTTAGGTTCGTGTTTTTTAAAACTGCATAGAAATAGGAGCCCCATTTCGTGGGGCTCCGTCGGCTCGCGACCGTCTTTTTGTAGAATTTTGGAAAAATACGAATTTCGGCATATTACAAAATGCCGTCCGTTTGTAATTCGGCGGATTATACAATCTGACTGCGACATGTACACGGGGACAGCGGGACGAGAGGACTGATTACTTACAAAATGAAAATTTGATTTGATTGAATATAAGTTTATTTAAGAAATGTTAATTAGTAAGCTAATATGAACATATTATTTTACGGTAAGACTGTTACCCGATACAGTGTTTTATTACAGAAATCATTTACTTTATACATTTCCTAATACGATATTGGAATTATATACAATTCCGAGGAAGATTATACATTTCCTAGGATATCTATGCATTAAATAGTATTATTAAACAATATTTTATACATTTCCTAAATGTTATCGGAATTGTACACATTTCCTAGGATTTGTATACATTTCCTTGATTTCATACATTTCCGGTAACATATACCTACAACAAAAACATATTAGTGCAAAGTCGCGCTTTTCAATCAAAAATTTTATTTACGAGATTTATAAAAAAGATTCGCATTTTCTAATATTTTATGTATTTCAGTTACACTTTTAGACATTGAAATATTTGAATCATATGGTGTTGAAACCTCTGAAATTTCAACTATCTCAGTATCAATTATTTCATCACTTTTCAAATGCATCCCTATGTTTAACTTTAAACTTATGTGACCAGTTCTATACAATATGTAAATATTTGCTTGATCAATTACTCTTAGGGAAAAGAAATCATTTATTTTAACCACTTTCATTCTTATTTGGAATGGTTTAAATTGTTGCAACATCTTAGCAGCCTTTGCTTTGACAAAATTTTCAAACTCTATGACAAGCATATCTTCATTTACGGATTTTTCATTCTCTTTGCTGTCTGATAAATGTGGGGACAGCAAATTTCGTTTATCCTCAGTGACTTTTACCTTGTTATCAATATAGGCATTTTCATAAACAGGTGGCTCATTTAATGTATGCCATTTCCAACGACTTGCCGGAGCAATTTTCTCATCAATAATTATACCTTCAGATTGATTATATTTCAACCTAAAAAAAGGTAACTACCAGTATCAAATAATTGTAAATAATTGTAGAAATTGAAAAAAATAACTATTTTTTTCTTATTTAAGTACCTTACTTTACCAGTGTGATCGTAGACAATCCCATGTCCCAAGTGATCAAAACATGCTAAAACTGTAACTGGCCTTTTTGTGTTAAATTTATATTCATCATTATTGCCATAAATGATGTATCTTTGCTTGACATTTATTTCTGTTAGGAAATATTTATATTTATGTTTTGTAGCTAATTATTTCCATTTCGGAACAGTTTTACAGTATGAGTTTACAGTATACAGGGTGTAATCGTTATAGTAGAGCCATTTTAATAGGCAACATTTGACAGTTCAACAAAATTCAACAACGTAACCTAGTAACGACGACATAGAATAACATGATATTTCGTTTTGTTAGAACTGCACATTTGCTTAACTTTTTTCAATTACGATTACATATTTATTATAATAATAACCGATATAAGTAATTTTAGGATTTGATTTTACTGATAAACCATTCTAAACATAATAAACAATTTCTGATTTAAAGAACTGACGTCGCTACAATTTTGTGTCAATAAACCTTTTTTCTTTTTAAATACCAGAGACGTTACTCTAAAAATCGAAATCTGACATCTAGAATCGAATGCATTGATTACTTGGGAATAAAAATTATCATAAATTATTGACATGTGTTTCAAGTTCGATTGACAAATGTTTCAAGTCCGTATCGATTAATTCACTTTAATCGATCTTTTTATGCAGGTTACCACCCTATGAAGATAAAATTGATAGACGTCAAATGTTGCCTATTAAATTGGCTCCACTATAAGTGTGCACAGTAGATTTTTCCGTAAGTATTACAGATAACAAAAAACTTTAAACTGATATCGAAAGTACTTAACCTAATGAGTAAAATGGCCGTAATAAATTTTTAAAAATAAATCGAGAAATATCAAAAAAATTATCTTTAAACCCTCCCATACATTAAGTATGAAATATGAATATCCCATATACATTTAATATGAAAGATTTTAGCTTTCTTTTTCTTTTTTTGGTTTTCTGCATTAATTCGCAAATTTGAAGTGACATTTACCACGTTTTTCCGGACATTTTCACGCATTTTCCGGGAATTTTCCTGACATTTGCCGGACATTTCCCAGGCATCCCCCGGAAAATCTGGGAAATTCCCGGAAAATAACCGGAAAATGCCTGGGAAATATCTGGAAAATGTCTGGAAAATATCCGGAAAATGCGTGGAAACTTCCGGAAAAACCGTGGAACATCCCTGGAAAATATCCGGAAAATGTCCAAATATCCGGAAAATGTGAAAATGTCCGGATAATATCCGGAAAATGCCTGGAAGATCCCCGGAAAATGCCTGAGAAATGTCCGGAAAATGTCTGGGAAATGCGTGGAAAATGCCTGGAGAATATCCGGAAAATGCCAGGGAAATGTCTGGAAACATCCGGAAAATCCCAGGGAAATGCTCGGAAAATCCCCGGAAAATGCCTGAGAAATTCCCGGAAAATGCCTGGGAAAATCCCGGAAAATGCCAGGGAAATGTCTGGAAATTTTCCGGAAAATGCGTGGAAATTACCGGAAAAGGCGGGAAAATGCCTGGAAAATCCCTGGAATATGCCTGGGTAATGCCTGGAAAATATCAGGAAAAAATTCATGTCCGAAAAAAGCGTGGGAAAATGCCCGGAAAATGCTCGGAAAATCCCCGGAAAATATCTGGAAATGCGTGAAAATGTCCGGAAAAAGCGTGGAAAATGCCACTTCAAATTTGCGAAGTAATTAAAGCAGAAAACCAAAAAAGAAAAAGAAAGCTAAAATCTTTCATATTAAATGTATAGGGGATATTCATATTTCATACTTAATGTATGGGAGGGTTTAAAGATAATTTTTTTGATATTTCTCGATTTATTTTTAAAAATTTATTACGGCCATTTTACTCATTAGGTTAAGTACTTTCGATATCAGTTTAAAGTTTTTTGTTATCTGTAATACTTACGGAAAAATACGCCTGTGCACACTTAACGATTACACCCTGTATACCTACGGGTAGATACTCTAAGGGCCGATTTTTCAATGCCCAGATAAACAGCTAGATAGACTTTATTCTTCAGTTAACAAAATATTCAATTTTTCAATAGACGAATAGGACTTATCTATCCAATAACTACGTTATTTGAGGAATAAATCTATTTGCCGCTCCAACGGCCAGATAGCGCGCTATTCGACTGTTAGGCGTTTGAGTTGACAACTGACGCGTCAAATTTGAGATATTTTCGTATGTCATAACATAGAGCGTAGAATTATTAACAATTAAACCTCTTTCTATATAATTATTATCAATTAAAATCATATTGAAATTGATGTTTTTGATAGTACTGATGACCATGCCATTGAAAATTTGCCGAACGCTGCCTTTAAGTATGTCGTTTCCATCGTAAAATATATAAATTGAAACACAAATTTAACCAAACTCTTTACTCGAATCAAAACAACAATCAACAATCATAGAAGACAAGTGCACTCCTGACGTGAGTCATAATGACGGTTGTTGACAAATTGCAAGATTTGACTCTATCCCGCTCTAACTTGACTAATTTAATATGTTTGTTTCGCCACTCCGAGAGCAGTGCTGCCAATATGGAAATATTTGGTCAGATAGTTATTCATCAAATAAATCACGATTGAAAAATAGGCGAGCCGTAATGAGTTAGATAAATAATTGAATAAATCTATTCGATGGGTATTTATTAGACTGTTTATCTCGCGATTGAAAAATCGGCCCTAAGGGTGACAAATCAACATCGAGCTATGCTGCGCTGTACTGCGTTGTGCTGTGCTGTGTTTCTTAAGCTACGTTTTTTTAACAATTAAACGATGCTGCGCTGTACTGTGCTGTGATGTGCTGTGTTTCTTAAGCTACGTTTTTTAACCTTCCTATAGTCGCGCGTTGGTCTGTGAGACCGACGAAACACATTTTCGTAATTATTTTTATGAAGGTAAATCCTGTGAAGTCGAGTTCCTTGCTAGTTTCCGGATTTGGGGCTAACTTCATTTTAGTGCACGTCGCGTGGTCGGCAGAAGTTCACGTGTGTGTGCGATTTTTTTTTTTGCATTTGGCGCCAATCGGTCCATGAGACCGACGCGAGTATAGGTGCAACTTTTTGTGTAAGTATTAATATTATATATTTTGTACATTTATATATTTTTACAGACTTTGAATTCTTTATGAAGTATGTATAGTAAAATATATTAGTCCGGGATACATCGCCCATTTTTGCAAGTGATTACTATCAAGCTAATTTTTCGTGAGTAGCTTTATTTTGATGAGATACCCAATAATTTCATGTACGAAACTCTCGATTGTGGTAGCTTACAGAGGTAACAAGGATAAAAAATTTTGATTTGACGGTTCTCAAATATTTATTACGCAATTTGTAGGACAATATGTCTGTTGAATTATATAAGTATTAAATAAGTGAAAATAAAAAAATCAGCTGGTTACTAATCATTTATGATGACTTCTTTATCGATACACATTGGAAAGGGGGACTCTTTGATCAAACCATAGATTTTGTAGGACAAATATTTTTTCGAATAATTTAGATAATTATCTTGAGATTGAACAAAAAAAAAACATTCAGTTAGTAATTAATATTTGAGAACCATCAAATCAAAATATTGTATCCTTGTTTCCTCTGGTAGCTACCACAATCGAGAGTTTCATACATGAAATTATTGGGCATCTCATCAAAATAAAGCTACTCACGAAAAATTAGCTTGATAGTAATCACTTGCAAAAATGGGCGATGTATCCCGGACTATATGTATGAATGTTGCTCTAAATTATATTTTGGCCAATTTTTTAGGCCATACTTCATGTCAAAATGAACGATGATCAAATCAGATTGTTGCTGGAAGAATCAAAGTTCTGGTTCTGCTATGAAGACGAAAATGACAGTGAGGTGGAAGACAACGTGGAGGTACAAGAAGAGACATACGAAACCGAGCAAGACGATGACAATGAAGAGATATCTGAGGAAAAACACAGTGAAGTTCCAGTGATTTTTACTTGGGAAAAGATGGACAGACAAGGCTCAAAACTAAGCCAAACATAGATAAATATTATGTGCTTTGATATGTTTATTATTATTATTTAGAAGTTTATTTTGTTTTGAAAAAGAAGTTCTGTTTTTAATTTAGTTTTCCCTAGTACTTAAGAAAAACATCTCAAATTCGAGGACTGATTTGTGATAGACTATAAGTCAATAAATTATAAAATAATTAATAAACTAAGTATGATCAATACTATTTTGTTTCAGTACATCCTAAACAATCTAGCTCAGTATAAAGTAATCAGCAGCTCGTGTTTTATCTCGTCAATTATGACCCTATTTTCAAAAAAACGTACAGGTAAATTAGCTTGGAGAAATTTTTGCGTTTGTAGTAGTGTATGGTCAGCAAATAAAATAAAACAACATTTTATTTTTAGTTTTTATTTTATACAGGGTTACTTGTAAAACACCAGCAACCTCGCAGGACAAGATAGCTAACATCATAAATAACAACATTTGTTCTACGACTTTTGGCATAACGCAATAAATTATTTTTAAATGATTTTTTAAACTTTTATTGTACTCTCCTTACATTTGTAAGTCTATGTTCTATTAATTATCGGATGGACGACGCGACGCCCCCTTCCCCCTCTCGTTCGCTTTTTGTTTACGTAATTTTTGGGAGGCGTAGAGTTTATAATATTCAGACGGAAAATTAAATGAATATTTATTTTTGTATGAAAATAAAATCTAACAAATTATCAAAAGTCGAAATGTTGTTACTTATGATGTTAGCTATCTTGTCCTGCGAGGTTGCCGGTGTTTTACAAGTAACCCTGTATATATAAGGGATTTTAAATTAAACTATATGTGTTTCTCCTCTGAAAAAGATGAGACTTTATTTTAATATTTGCACATTTAACATACATATAACTTTTACATTAACAATGTTACTAAAATGAAAAATTTACTAACCTGAAAAAGAAACGACATTTAAAGTTTAATTCTTTAGTTTGAGAAGTCAAAGGCTTGCCTCGACCATGTTTTAACACTGGAGCCATATTGAATTAACAATATAAAGTTACAACACTTACACACAAATTAAACACTAGTTATGGCCCTGCCTTCATACAAAACTGCTGAATACGCCGTTCGCACGGGAATAGAATGTGGATGCGATTTCCCTTATAGCATCCAAGCTTACGTCTTTATAATTATTAAACTGTATAAATTCATTCTTTAACTCCGGTCTGCATCGTGCAGACATGGGTGTAAAAGTCTCATTTTAGCTATTAAATGTAGTTTTTAAGTACATCTGAGTTTTCATTTGGGGCCTCCGGCTGCGGGACATGTAATTCACTTCAACAAATATTATAACAATAATAACAAATAATAACAACAATCAACAAATACAAAATTTATCAATTAAACTACGTACATAATAATTATAATTTTTGAATGAAATGTGCTTTATGTTCTAACGCTACCAAACGACTGCACGTGGCACCTGCGGACAGCGTAAACTGGTTTATTCTGGTTTTGTGCGTGTTTCCACTTTCCACTATCAAGTGACGATTTATTTATTTGTTTTGTTTCGTAATTATTATGGTCAAATATTAATTATGAAACAAATTATTATGGACACGATATTTTATTGTTTCACGGTAGTCGCCTTGTCGTTTGCTCAAGGACGTAAAATTGAATGATATATTTTTTTTTATAAAGTCAAAACCATTTTCTTTCAAATAAAAACTTGTTTTTATTGAAAACAAAAGTGTTGCTAGGAATAAGTATAAAATTAAATAGTAATGTTAGGATATCGAAACATTTTTGTATAGGCCAGAACGATATAGTGGAAACGCGCTCTAAGATCTGAGTAATATACACACCACTACATATGCAAAAATTTCTCCAAGCTAATTTACCTGTAAACATTACGACATAGTTGAATCCGATGAAGATGAAAGTGAAGAAGAAGCGGATATGGATATTTTATGTGTTATTTTGTCGTTAAAAGAGTCCAGTCACGGTAGCTTGTTACCTCACACCATACGTGAAAAAAAAGGAAAATTTTAATGAATTTAATGCGGCGATGGAGGGGCACGCAGCGTGCTCCAAACCTAGCATAGCTCGACACAGCTCAGCATGGCAGAGCTCTATAAAAACATAGCACAGTTCGGCACAGCGCGGCTCAGCGCGGCGGGTAGCGCGCCTCGCTCGAGACTGCTGCGTTTTTAAACAGAGCGTAGCCTCACACAGCGCAGCACAGCATGGGTTGTTTGTATCCTCATTAAAATATTAGACGAGCGAGTTGACCAAACA
>CAJQZN010019432.1:0-12708 GCA_907164685.1 Colias eurytheme | reverse complement strand
GATATAACTTCTTGACTCAAATTGTGCTGGTCGCACTATAAAAACTAATTTTTGTTTACATACAAATAACCTCAAATTAAATTGCGAAAACGTAATAATCGCCATACATACATACATTAAACACTCGTCACTAATGGAATATTCTATTTTACGTAGTACTGAGCAAAAATAAATGGAATCTCACCGGTATATTCTGCTGTACGTTTGTAAACGTTTTCCAAATCAGTCAATAAATTTCCAGCTTGAAATTCGGACAAACACCGAATAAAAACTTTATACACCACATCACGGACACCGCTACGTTTAACCTTTTTCATGATGTCTCCTTTTTTATTTAAATTTCTTGTTCTAAATAACAATTTTATCTCAATAATTCTCCACTTCACGAAAAAAACAACAAATTTTTATTCAACTTGACAGCTACATTGCCAATTCAGGGTTGCCAGGTAATGAAAAACGAATTAGTTCCAAAATAATTAATTTCATCTCTTTTATGTCGTACTATACACTTCTTGTTTCAGTTAATGATTATTGACATAAAAACATACAAATAATTTTTTTTTATTGGATTTAATACGATTTTCAGGCATTTTACTTTTGTCCCCATAAATCATCTACATGGCACAGGTCTCACAGACAACCGTAATTTAGTTATGAAAACAAAACACAGATGGCGCGGTAGATTCCTAAACAACAAGCTAAACACAATAATTAACTGTCGGGCTCAAACGCCATTTTGATTTGTATAAAATCACGGCAACAGTCGTCCGAGCAACGTTGGTGAGTGTGGGGTGGCTTTATTGTCAGTCCGTCAGACAACTGTGATTAAAACATAAGTACTTGATGCATTGTTATCAATTCTACTACACGAGATGCGCTTTCATCTATAATTTAGTGTGAGCTGAGATTAATATATAAAATAACAATAGTATTTGCTTGGCGGGTCAAAATTTTAAAAATGTCCCGCGGACAACCAGTCACTTGGCCAACCAAAGTGGTTGTACCATGGACAATTTGGTTGTCCCTAGGACAATAATTATATAAAACTTATACTTTAACAGTTAAATAGTTCATGTTTTGTTTATTACTCGGCTGTTTCGGGAACACATTTTTATTACGCAATTTTATGTCTAGTTTAATTGTAATTTTAACATTTCAAAAATCAAGACGACTAAGATGTCCCCATATGAAAATCACATTATACTTCATTCATTCAGTTATATCGAGAATCAGTTCATTTTAAATAAGTAAAATCAATAATACGATACGTAACAAGCTCGCCTTAATAGTTTTTTTGTAAAAAATATCACTATTTCCGCTTTACTGAAACTTTTTTATATATGAAACATTGTTTGGTTGTTCAAAAGACATCATTCGTTTCAATTTTAATAAAAATATTTCGTATTTTGGGTGTAAATAGAACAAATATCAAAATATTATTTATTATTTAATATTAGAAGAATTTATTTTAATTCTGAAGGGAATTTAACATTTAAAAAAGTACTATTGTGTAAGTTGCCCAAAGGACATTATTTCCCGTGAATAGATCGGTTCGTGAAGTTAAATCCACAAATGTATGTAATCAACATCACTGCTGCCTATATAATCTTAATCTACGAAGAATTATCTTCTAAATGAAATAGTAAAATGCTGAAAATTAAGTTAAAAAAAAAAATACGAGAAAATTATGATCGGGACCTTTAAAAATTGATTGACCCAATTAACAAATTAAGCTAAGTTGAGTTCTTCAGCGGGTACAGCTTTGTACAACGCTTCCACTCCAGCGACGATCCGCTCCAAAATAGCATGAACGATGGGAGGCGCGATTTCTTGCATTACATCCTTCCAGTTGCTGTTTGCGAATTCTAGTACTGGTTGAGCTAAAAGAATAATGATCGGACCATTAAAAAAATCAAGGTATACGTGCTTTGGAACTTTGAAAATAGATACCTACTGGACTAACTTTGTGACAATATTTCGCTTTAAAGCTTGGATTATTAATTATAATTATGAAATATTGGATAAGACGTAGATATAACTAAACAAATTTATTATTGACACAACGTAAAAAAATACTGTTCTCTAGGCTTGCCACGAGAATTTCCTCATTTAAGGTATACCTATATTAAGAAGAGCTGGAACGTCAACACATTTACACATTGCACATGTTAGGCCGGGAGATACTGACACAAAATTTCGGGTCATTTGTAACAGGATGGCGGTCTAGAGGGGTCTTAGTACGCAATGACAAAAAGAAAAATGATGGTCAGAACGCTGGTACCGGTGGACTAGTCGCGTGGGCGTTAGTCACACTCGTCGGATAAATAGCGAAAGTCCAACGATTTGTAACACAAAAATTTTAGAATTTACCGATAGCCCTTAAAAAAGATGTAGGCGGTAGTGTCATGCCATACTTTTACGATGTGACTTACAGTCCGCCTTACCGACGTGAATGCGTTGATTTAAAAAAAACAATTCAACCATTTGTACCGGGCTAACTTTTGCACAGGTAACCATCGTCGTGCAGCCATTTACTGAAATCGCCATGCCATACTTTTCGGACGATTCCAAATAGTCGCCATACCGCGGAAAATCTGCAAATTTTTGAATTTTTGTTTCTCGCCAAACGATTTGTACCACCCTACATTTTTTTTTCAACAACTCCTGAATGATTATAAATAGAAGTGTGATAATGCCATACCTGTGGGAGGTGGCGAATGTGTATAAGATTTTTTTCTTATTGTAAGATTTTATTCGTAGTTTGAACGATTTGTAGCAGTATGGCACTAATTTTTCCCTCTATTAAAAGTATGGCAAATATAATAATGGTCACGTTGCATCATATACTTTCAAAAAATGCCGTACTGATCAACAGCAAACAACCGACCGACCGACGACGACAAATCGCCAATTCTTTTCATTTTTTTTTACGTCTTGGCTTAAGTCTTACAATCATCCGCCCCATGTTTGCAATCTGCGATATTTTTTTCTAGGTAGAATTGTATACAAACAAACGGAATATAATGATCCCATACTGTAGAAAATTATTTTACGTATTGTACAGTTGTATTTTTGAAACGTGACGAATAAATTAATTTTTCAAGTATGGCAGCACTTTTTCCCCCTACTATAAGTATGGCAAATATAATAATGGTCACATTTTATCAAATACTCTCCAAAAATCCAAATGCAATACTGGTACAAATTGTTTGGCGAAAAAAATTTTTTTTTGCAGATTTTCGGCGGTATGGTGGCCATTTGGAATCGTCCGAAAAGTATGGCATGGTGATTTTCGTAAATGTCTGCACGATGATGCCTGTGCAAAAGTTAGCCTGATACAAATGGTTGAATTGTTTTTTTTTTAATCAACGCATCGCGTCGGTATGGGGGGCTGTAAGTTACACCGGAAAAGTATGGCATGACACTACCGCCTACATCTTTTTTATGGGCTATCGGTAAATTCTAAAATTTTTGTGTTACAAATCGTTTGACTTTCGCTATTTATCCGACGAGTTCGACTAACGCCCACGCGACTAGTCCGCCGGTACCAGCGTTCTGACCATCATTTTTCTTTTTGTCATTGCGTAATAAGACCCCTGTAGAACCGCCATTCTGTTACAAATGACCCGAAATTTTGTGTCAGTATCTCCCGGCCTATGTGTAGCTTTTATTTTGCAATTGTTTATAAATACAGGGTGATGTAATTGGTGTAGTACGAATATCTAAAAATCTATGAAGAATTTTGTGATACAGTAAATGGAAGAATTATAGACTATTTTACAGTATTTAATAAAATCATTTAATTTTTTGTTCATTTTCATTAGAAATGTCAATTTTTCTCATCAATGTGGAAATTTGGATGATAATGTGAGATGTGTTGGGAGTGAGCGTACACGTGTTATTTGTATTGTTTTTATGACCTGAAATTTAATTATTATTTGATAATTGAATGATTATTAATACTTTTATCCAATTGATTATTATTAGAATAAATAATTAAGTTCATCAATTGATTTACTTTTAAATTATAATTTTACAGGTAAATTATGAGAGCTTTCATAATTATATTTGCATATATTTATCTACAACGCACCATTTTACAATTCAAGTCTAAAATGTAACTAGAGTCGCATTTATTTTTGAACATACTGTAAGTGAAATTGCATAAGTGTGAGTACTGTGAACATGCCAGCTTTCCTTAATTGACCTATAGGTAGGTAGATATGTAATAAATAAATATATTTATGAACACTTGTGACATCTATTTTGAAGTCTATTCATTACTATACTATGCATCTATCTAATTAGCTATACTAGTTATATTATAATATGAACGTACCCAAAACATTGTTTCCGTTGAACAAGTTCTCGAAAGCGAACGAGGCACCAGTCTGCACGTTATAAGAATCCTTCCACTTGTTGATATGCCAGTGTGGTTTGCCATCAGCGCCTGTCACCGTTGTGAGCTCGCTGACCACCTTGATCACAATGTCACCTGTAAATTATAATAAGTTAAAATATAGTTATATGCAATATGCATCTTGAAAAATACACCGTTCTATTTGATATTTTTTTGTTTTTTTTTTTCGTTTATAATGCATTCGAATGTCATAAAACTAAAAAAATGTGTGCGTGTACTAGCATACACACGTAAGAAGTGAAACTTCTTTATGACCTTATTTTTCAAAAAATAATTTACTATGTGCAACTTTACAGAAATACTTCGAATTACGCGTGGTAGGGATAAGAAAAAGATGGCGCGTAACGGAAAAACGTAGCGCGCTATGCGTCCACGCTTGCAGCGAACATGCAATGAAAGGCAGAATGTTACATTGCATGTTACGTTTCACCAGTCTGGACCCGGCCGCGGCATAACGAAAAAATGTTACACAAATTTTTTTTCCAACCCCGATAAAGAAGTTTCACTTCACTAAAAAAGTGTGCGTGTACTAGTGTACACACGTAAAAAGTGAAACTTCTTTATGACCTTATTTTTTCAAAAATAATTTCGTACCTATGTATGCAACTTTACAGAAATAGAAATACGTCGAATCACGCGTGGTAGGGATAAGAAAAAGATGGCGCGTAACGGAAAAATGTCACGCATAACGAAAAAATGTTCCACTAAATTTTTTTCCAACCCCGATAAAAAAGTTTCACTACAAAAAAATATTTTATGTAAACCATTGAGCTATTAATGTGTTAAACGAATAAATTACTAGGTACTTAGCATGTCGGACATTTGATTTAATTTTATTTCGGATTAATAATAATAAAAAAATAATAATAATAAAACATTATTAAATAATCATCTTACGGATATTGATACTGTAGTCTCCATTTCCCTGGACTGGCAGGATGAGCAGCTGGCCGGACAGCTTGTAGTTTCCTTTCAGTTTCAGGTTACACTTCATCGTTATGATTTGCTTCATTTTCACCAGATCGTGTCTGTAATAAAGACACCATCATTTAAATAAAATTGTTTCGTTACTATTATCACAGACTAATAATAATATACTACGTATACAAGTATTATGTTATACATAATTAATAATTATGTAGTATGTACCTATGTAGACTATAGGTAGTAGAGACGGTAGAGTTAGCTAATTGGGATGATATTATTGTTAGACGTAACTTTTGATTTAATATTTTGTGGATGAATAGTTGTCAATGTAGTGGTCATTATTTCATGTCTGAACATGCTTAGCTGTCGAATACTATAAATTGCTGCTTTCAGCTTTCCTTTGACTCGTGGCGCATTCGTACGAATCGTGCCTAGGTACTCGGACGTTGTTTATACGACGTTCGACCCAACTACCCTCACTTTACTAATAGTCGTTGACTCGCTGCGTTTAATTATCAACTACCTACATCAATTAGGTAGCTGTGTAGAATCGCAGTACATTCTTATTACATTCAAACTAATATTTAACCCGGCCTCGCATGTAATTTCTTATATTATTATCTCGACTATATTCATATTATCTCGTAGATATTGGAGGGAAAATTATAAATAAATGTAAATTAGTTGTTAAAAAAAATAGGCAAAAATAGGCAATAAAAATATTCGGATCCGATCATGAAAATTAATTTACTAATATAAAGCTACACACATTTTTTTTTGCCGGATAAAACCGGGGCAAGCGACAAGTCATATTAAAACCAATAGAATGAAGAACATTCTACGTAAATAGTAGACTATTCAAGTTACATAGTTATGCAATAAAATGCAAATAAGCTGTGACAATATTTATATAGTGCAGTATGCATGTAGGCTTGTCACCATCTGCATCGTCGTCAGCCTTGATGTGTCATACTAAAGAATACACCTCAAGGGTTCGTTATAATATAATGATCAATGTTCATAGTAAATTACACGCGCGCCGTAATACCTAACTACTCAATTACAACAAATATATTTTTTACCGCTTCCACCTATTGAAAAATAAACTTATTTACCAAATAAATAACTAAGTTATTCTTTGGATAGATATAACCTAATTAAGCAATTTTTTGTTCGTCAAAATTTTAGTAGGTATATCAATAAAATTATTCAGTCATACTTATAAAAAAACTGCCCCAACATTTACCGATTTAAATCTTTAAATATTTTTATTTTTTTTAATACTAATAGACTGTACCTGCCTACTCTGTACCACTCTGAACTCTATGAATTTGAAAACCCCAACTAATTCAAATCTAATATCCATAATCAGGTATCTCCAGAAATTACGGCGTTTAGCAAGAATTGTAATTAAATTATTAACAAGTTGTCAAGATAGAACCGTATCGAACAAAATGACAAAGCAATTAATCCAATTATGTTAACAATTATTCTTCGCGCATGTCCATTTTATTAATAGTATATTAGCGTTTTGCCTCCTTTTTCAACGTGTATTCAAACTCTACCATTGTTATATTTATGAAAGAATTCAGGATAAAGAGCTCACGCGACAGATTAAACTAATTATCATCATTCTCTATTAAAATACAAAGAAATGACATGCGCCAATAGCGAAATAAACACACCTTTCAATCGTAGTTCAATTTTCTTTTAATTAACCCGTAATCTTACATCGTTCTAATTGATTTCATTATTAAATTACATCATACTATAATGACAGCTGAGGTTAGAGGAAAATGTGGAATGCTAATTTTTCTTAGACTACACGAATAAGGTCACGTTCGCACTATCACACGTAATAGGTTTATTAACAATATTAAGAAATTCGCGTAAATTTAGCTAATTAGTTTATTAAGAACTAGCTGTTGCCCGCAGCTTCGCCTGCGTGGAAAAGATAAATAAACATGATACAAATTTTCATCCCCTATTTTATCCCCTTGGGGGTAGAATTGATCAAAATCCTTTCTTAGGGGACGCCTCCGTCCTAACATCTACCTGCATGCCAAATTTCAGCCCGATCCGTCCAGTGGTTTGGGCTGTGCGTTGATAGATCACTATATCAGTCACCTTTGAGTTTTATATATATACATATATAGATTTCGAACGCAGAGACGAGTACCTATCGAGTATCGGTGGAGACGGAGACTAGTATTATACAATTATATTATCTGTGACGAAGATATACAATGCACAAATATGCATCCAAATATGCATGCATTACATATTTTATTACTACCATGGGCAGATGGAACGGAAGGAATAATTTAGGTAAATAAGTGACAGCTTCACTTGCGTCTCGGGCTTTCAGCAGTAGGTTTTTGATGACTATTGTTATTTACGTAATATAGCACTTTTCTTCTACTTTATTACTGCATAAAATATTTATTTAAGTATTAACTCACTGAAACACATCGAAGTAAATAAACCATTATCTAATTTTAATTCAAAAATATGTTTATAATATTTATATCCTGATTCTATAATGATAGTTTTAGCCTTGATCCTTATGAATATTTCAAAATTTCTGCCGATAGACTTTAACAATACCTGTTTTTATTTGAGCCATAGCAACAAACCACAGAATTAAATAAAAACGAGATTCACACAAACACACAAGAGATATAATCCTATTATAAATAATAATACGTGTATAATATTAATATCGATATCAGAAACGTATAAAAAGTTATCCAATCGCCATCGCGGGCTATTCAAAACAAGGAAAGGAAAAAAATAATCATAGTCGTAAGGTTTTTTACTTAGGTACCGATAATTTTTTCTTGATTTAAAAATTTACATTAGAGCAGAGCAGAAATAAAAAATTATGTGGTAAAAACTGATCCTTAACAAATCCCACGCAATGTCGCGAGCATAGCTAGTACGTTATATTATATACAGTATACATGATAAATAAGATATACTGAAAATACCTACTAACCATTAGTCTAATAAGGGCCTGTAGACAAAGTAACAATTACAAAACGATAACGAAGTTAGAAATCGCAAAAATGTATGGGATTGACATACGCCGCGTTAGATCACGTGGTCTATCTAATGTCAATCCCATACATTTTTGCGATTTCTAACTTCGTTATCGTTTTGTAATTGTTACTTTGTCTAAGGCCCAAGGTTCTTAATAACCCTTACAACCCTCCTTAATTTAGAAGTCCTCACCTTATATAAAGCATGTAGGTACATCAACAATAGACATTTGTAACTTACTTCACAGTTTCAAAGGTGCAAGACTTGATGCCAGTCATGATGGTATCTTTGAAGAGGAGCTGCAAACCGCCCTGGTCACTCTTGATGACGTCAATGTGCATGGGATCCATGGGACTGTAAAGAAATAATTTATTTAATATCTGTTGAAGATATTTCTCTTAATAATCAATCGTAATTTTAATCCTAAGATTGATCTAGTAATCCATTTTCTGTTAAAAACTGTTTGTGTTTCTATTTTCCTGTCAATAACTCGTCGAAGATCTTACAGTGTAGAAATCAAAAAATTTTGAAACATTGATGCAATCCTATAGGACATATTATTAATTAAAATCGTTAAAATATTCATAGAAATTTTATAAACAATATCCAAAAAAAACTTTATGAGGATGTTTCTGAACTGAACTATAAGGAAAACATATGATATGTATTATCAAAGCTTGATTATTAAAGTACCTACCTATAATAAATTTTATACAAAAAACACTATTCTTTATTTTTGTTTCGGTGGCTGAGCACATAATATTTTAAGTAGAAAAGTATCTACAATAAGATAATAAATGAATTATTATATTTTACAAATTGAATTTTTAATAAAAATGCACTTATTATACAATATACATATAAAACAATTGAAAGTTCTGTTTTTATATTGTTCTACTAATTAGACTCAACTTTGCCCTTGCACCAAGGATGTTAGTTTCTTAAAAAGATAAGATAAGGTCACAAAAACTTGGTTAATTAAAACAATAAACATTTCGATTAAATGCAAAAATATAGGTCGTAAAGTGAGCTAGGATTATCCACTCAAGGTGATACTAACCCGTTTGCCTTACTCGCGACGAGTATGCTCTGAAGCCATTTAGCCTTTGGTCGTTTGTATTAAGTTTAACGACCTTTGGTACTATCATGTAAGTATAAAAATAAATTAGAGAAATGCGGTATTATTTTAAGAGAAAGTGCAAGAGAAATTACAATCTAATTCTTAACATATTTTTCTTTTCATTGAATGGAATTCCTAACGAAATTAACATCAAAATCAAGCCATTTTAACCTTATGTGTCGACATATTATGGTCACAACATAATTTATATAAAAGTTTTAAATTATTTACCACATCAATATAAGTTTCCGAGCTATTTAATCAGTTTAACAGACCTAATATCAGTTAATCATAATAAGATAATTTTCTCTTCCTCGTCAACGTTTCAAACGCAAACACGCAAATAATTAATACCTTATTCATATCAAAAACATTTAAATAATATAATTAATAACTATTTACCTGATTCCCAATTCAGGAACACCAGACAGGAAGAAGGGAACTGCCGCCTTGGCAGACGCCAGGACGCAGGCCGAGTCGCCACTTTTACATGGCTTTATGAATGGCGCTGTAACAAATACAAGTTTATAATAATGATACCTACAAAGACATAAATCCTAACTTCCTAACTAATATTAGTTTAGTATTATATAGAGCTTTAGGTATATAATTGGCTTTATATATAAAATAATAACATAAGTTATAAACATAGTTGTAACTAGGTAACTAGTAGATATAAAATACAAAACTATGTTTTATAGAATTTAACGTATTTAGAATTTTGGAAATAAAACTATAAAATTTAAAAAAACAAGTTAATTTGAGCTTCAAACAATGTTATTAACGCAGTGTTTATTTGATAAGATTGGCTGTAAAATTATTAATTAAAGTAGGTATCTACTAATTATTTTGTTTCCTAATTCAATTTCTCACGATCACACCACGTACGTATGTATGTTGCAGTTGCACATATTCATAAGGGTGCGTCCATCAATTAAGTTGGATTAAGGAGTCGAGTCAAATCTCATCTAATCTCACGTTGGGGAGAGGGGGGGGGGGGTCAGGAAATTGAAAATATACCTCACGTAATTTATGGACGCCTCCTAATATTCCATTTTTTTTTTAATCCATTAAGTAATAAGTGCACAGTTCACAATAAACCTAAACATTGTTCATAACTTAAACTACTTAATATTATGTCACCTAATAACTTCTAACTTAACTACCAACACAATAGCTTACATTGTAAGTTAATTGAGTTCCTATAACTTGACACGTAGTTATTTATGGCGAATAAATACTTGCATCAATGGAACAACTTAATGATGTCACAATTCATCTATACATATAATAAAATCGTAGGAAAGTCAAAACTGTACATTGAATATTTTTTTAAAAGAATACATAATCCATGATCTATAATCGATATAGAAGCCAAAAACATAGTTTTTAGAATTTTTGTCTGTTTGTCTGTTTGTCGGTTTGTCTGTTTGTCTGTTTGTCTGTATGTTTGACCGGGCTAATCTCGAAAAGTACTGCATAGATTTACTTCAAATTTTGCATGAATATTACTAACATGTCGGGTCAGGCTATAGGCTACATATTATCAAGCTATCACCTGCGGGGGAGGAGCTGTGAACCTTTATTTTTATTACGTATTCTCTGTACTACGATAGCGTACAATCTAAAGACTCATGTTTAAATGTTGTTTTTGAGTCAGCCATGCTATTGTCTACCTTTACACTATAAAAACTACGTCATTTAAGTAATTTTGGCAGAGAAACAGTATAATGAATCTTAGTAGTATAAAGACAAATTTAAAACAGCGCCATCTATGAGATTTCATTAAAATCAAATCAATTTACATAATATTAACGCTTCTTGGAAATTCATAATTTAAATATTATGATGTTGGTGAGGTTGTTTTTTTTTAAAGTTAAATAAATAATTCATATCTTCCCTGAGTCCATTTCAGGTGCGCTTATATTTCATGTGAATATATGTACTAAATTTTTATAAGTGAGGGTAGATGTTTATTATTTGATGTCAAACAAGACACCAACAGTTAATATAGGTAATAGTAGATAACAGTGATTGTGTTCATTCGTTAAATCTTCGGCTTTTTTTTTAATTTTCGCCTTCTTGCGTTCCCACAAAAGGTAAGTTGTAGCTTTTGTATTTATTCTTTATAATTATAATTATATAGTTAGACTCATGTTTTTAATTAGTTAAAGTTAAGTATGACAAAATAAGAAAATGATGAAATTTTATTTTTATGTAGGTATAACTTTTACAAGACTATAATATTAAACGCCCAAAGAAGGTTACTTTAGTTCTTGATAAAACTTTATTTGTTAGTAGCTTTTTAATAAAACAAGGTACAGTTATCTTTTGATTTTTTTTTATTAACAGATTCAATGTTAATAAAAATTGACGATTTGCGTGAGGATGTACCGATGTAGTGGAAATTAGTAACCTTGCGCGTGGTCAATCAATCATCAATCATCAATACATATAATAAAATTCTAGAAAAGTGATGTCTGTACAATGAAAATATGTAAAAAAAATTAGCAGGGGTTAAATTATTAAATCGATCCCAAACCCAAAACTGTAGTTAAAAATTTAACTTAAGCTGAGGTAGTAGGGGGAGGGGTCAAATTAGAATTATGCTTACTTCTAGGTAAATTTTCTACATAAAATGTCCTTTAAATTATGACGTATTATATTTTTAACCCCCGACGCAAAAAAATGGGTGATAAGTGTTTGACCGCTATGTGTGTGTGTGTATTTGTGTGTGTAATCCGAATTAGATGCGGTTTTGATGTTAGGCAGCATATTTTCCGACGCTGGTTCTTAGATAAAGTGTATCAAAATCGGTTCATCCATTTATTATACCTTTATAGGGGTAAAAGTGGGAATGTGGGAAAAAATATTAGGTAGTTATATTTTTATCCAATTCGGTTTATCCATTACAGCTTCTATTAGATTACAGCGGTAAAAGTGGGAATGAACAATAATGGAATGTTGTCAAATAATATATCAAAATATGAAAGAGCAACGTGTGAATTACAATTAATAATGTTTTATCGAAATCGGTTCATCCGTTTATTACATATTATAGGGCACTTTAGGGGTGACAGAGGTTAGATAAATAAACCAAATGGAGCATCAAACGATAGGATATGACGTGTACATATAGGTACAATTAGATAATAATATGGTTTACATCAAAATCGGTTATCCCATTTACTAGGGGTGG
>CAJQZN010019431.1:0-10679 GCA_907164685.1 Colias eurytheme | reverse complement strand
TAAGGGTTCCGTTTTTGCCATTTTGGCTACGGAACCCTAAAAACGTGGGTTCTGGCAAGTATACCTAGTAATGCAGTAATTAAATATTAGATATGAAAGGGTTTGTAGTAAAGAAAACTAGAATTAAAAAGTAATAAATTAAAAAAAAATTGAACTTCAACTTCAACTTTCCGTGCCAACAGGGTTGCCTGGAAGAGATTGCTTTAAAGCAATAAGGCCGCCTTTTCGTACATATATGTGCCTTCGTGATTGTTTCTTCTTTTTTTAATTATTGTACCTATTTTGTTATTCTCTGTCTGGTATATATGTACAATAAAGCATAAATAAAATAAATAAATAAACTAATTACATAACAATACTGGACTTAACAAGCCGGTCTCCAAAGAAAGAATGTGTTATGCGATATTAACCCCAGTACTATTCTGATAGTAATCTAGTCTGGTATCTGTAACCAAATCTAGAACAAATAATTTGGTTATGGATATTAATAATTATGTCGTGGCCATAATATCGTAGATTTGATCATTTCATCAAAATATGATTGATCATTTCACGAAATGGTCGCATTTCATGCAAAGCAATTCAATCATATTTTCTTGAATTTGAAATTTTCAGTTAATATTTAAAGTTATCTATCAATTTAGTTCCGGTACCTATTTAAATTCTGTTTATTTTTTATTGTTAAAATCCGTTTTTTCTTTAAAATTCGTTCAGTCAATCTTGCTGGTTATATAGATATTTTTTTTAGATAATTTCTTATTAATAGACCGGGAGATACTGACACAAAATTTCGAGTCATTTGTAACAAGGATGGCGGTTCTACAGGGGTCTTAGTACGCAATGACAAAAAGAAAAATGATGGTGTGAACGCTGGTACCGGTGGCTTAGTCGCGTGGGCGTTTGTCGAACACGTCGGAAAAATAGCGAAAGTCAAACGATTTGTAACACAAAAATTTTAGAATTTACCGATAGCCCATAAAAAAGTAGTAGGCGGTAGTGTCATGCCATACTTTTCCGGTGTGACTTACAGCCCGCCATACCGACGCGAATGTGTTGATTTAAATAAAACAATCATTCAACCATTTGTACCAGGCTAACTTTTGCACAGGTAACTATCGTCGTGCAGCCATTTACGAAAATCGCCATGCCATACTTTTGGGACGATTCCAAATGGTCGCCATACCGCCGAAAATCTGCAAAAAAATTTTATTTCGCCAAACTTTTTGTACCAGTATTGCATTTGGATTTTTGGAGAGTATTTGATAAAATGTAACCATTATTATATTTGCCATACTTCTAGTAGGGGGAAAAAGTGCTGTCATACTTGAAAACTTAATTTATTATTAATTTATATAAGTGAAGATTTCCAACACATAGATCTTTGAAATTTTGTATTTATATTTGTTGATCCTCAAACTTACAGGAAAAATAAGTGCCATACTGTTACAAATCGTTTGACTTTCGCTATTTTCCGACGAGTTCGACTAACGCCCACGCGACTAAGCCGCCGGTACCAGCGTTCACGCCATCGTTTTTCTTTTTGTCATTGCGTACTAAGACCCCTGTAGAACCGCCATCCTGTTACAAATGACTCGAAATTTTGTGTCAGTATCTCCCGGTCTATAAAGTTAATAATATTATTTATATTTTTAAATATGCACGACGGATAGCCTGTATGTAGCCTGTAGTGTTTCATTACATAGCTGGAGCAAAAAAGCAAAAAGGAAAGAGATGGTTCACTTATTGTGGAAATAATTTCATTTCGGAAAAAATGCACCCAATTCTTGAATATCTAAAAAAATATGTTTTTATTTTTGATGCATATTCATTTTATCTACACTTTAACATGTAGGTATCTACCTCATATCACGCTAATAATATAATTGTAGGAAAGGATTAATTTAACTAAGTTATCATATAAATCCATAATCGATAACAAAATCTTTCGTTTCGATTAATTGACGTGGCATAATTTCGACAATTTTTTTCTAGAAAAGATGTAAAAAAATTCATAAGCTATTAGAAAGCTCTAGACTATAATGATATATCGTAATGAAGAGAAAAAACATGATGAACTTTATAAACTTTAAGGAAATAAAAAATATTAAAAAATTTACCAACTTTATAAGCGTTTATTTATATTGAATCACCTATTTCACAGCATCACTCAAATATATCTTTAAAGTATCATCAATAAAAAAACGTTTCAATTCCCATAAAAGTAGATAATTTTCTTCTCTGTAATCTTGCTATATTCGTCACTTATATTTCTTGTTACATAATCTGTGTGTGGCAGCTATAGATGTTGATGCAAGGGTTCACTGGGTAACATCTTTGCGTTGGTGGAATATTATTCTGGCACAAATATGGTCCTGCTGGTCCACAGTTAGAATTAGGGAATGGAACACACACCGGCGGGCAAGAAGGAGGTCCACAACCACTCATTTTGTATATTTACTTTTAATTTTACTGATGTGAAAGACCAAATGAGACTTAAATATGGTTGAGGTCTATATATAACTAAGAATAAGCCCACTGGATTACCGAAAAATAGTTTTTTACTAAATCATGTTGGCTATGATTTCAGGATTCCGCAAAATATGGATAATTATTAATTACTATTTCAGGCATATTCTTTCGGGGATAATCTTGCAATTACGGTAAATATTAAGTATAGTACCTAAGTTATATAAATGTAGATCTACATTAATACGCACAACTATTAGTAATTTTTCATCTGATTTCTCTGGTTTTTAGATTTGCTCAATTGAGGCTCTATTTTAAAGGTTGCCAATACTCCAGTTATACAGTATATTACTCTAGAAACACCGAACAAATTTTAGGATGTCGAACCCAGTGCGATTTAATGAATTTGGTCAATACCAATCTAATACTATACCAATCTTAAAATCAGTTTATTAATCCATGACAATATTAATAATAATTTAGAAACAAACGTTACTATACTAATCAAACATCTAATGTTATTTGAAAATTAACATTTTCAAAAGAATTAGAAATTCATTTTTGTCCAATCCATACCTACTAATATTATAAATGCGAAAGTAACTCTGTCTGTCTGTCTGTTACTCAATCACGCCTAAACTACTGAACCAATTTGCATGAAATTTGGTATGGAGATATTTTGATACCCAAGAAAGGACATAGGCTACCTTTTATTGCGAAATATGTACCACGGGCGAAGCCGGGGCGGACCTCTAGTAGTCAATAATATACATATTCTAGTAAGAGCATATTGTTGTGGTGTTAAATTACTAAAATTTATATTTATTTTAAACAGTTTTGTAAGTTATGCTATAGCTAATACATACAAGCTATTATATATACGTAGAAACAATAAAATACACTTTTACATTGCTTATATTTATGATCTACATTTATATCTTCGTGATAAAAATTGCCTAATTATATTTTGTGCTTAGTTTTTTTAAATGTTTTTAACACGTTTTTATTAGCTTCACCTGCATGTTTGTAAGTAACGGACCCCTTTCGACTCGATTTTCATCCACTTAAAACGGATAGTTTGCACACTTATCAAGTGGCAGTACAATAAATTTTGAGTTTAACTTATTAAAGCGTTTTTTTTTTATTCAGTTTAACTACACTTATTTTATTGGTTAAATACTATCGGGCGATAGGTGTATGTTTTGTCCTTAACTATTGTGCCTATGCCTTGTGCCCTTAATTATTGTTCCAGTGCCACATTGATTAAGATTTCCACTTCCATTGTAAACATAAAATTTAATTGCTTTCAATTTATCTAATCCCAAAACTAGGGATGTAACGATACCGATACAGATACCGATATATCGGCCGATATATCGGCAAGCCGATATATCGGTATCGCCGATAGTAAATCAACCGATACCGATATTTTTTTATTAAATTCTTTCTTTTCTTTTATGTTTTTGCATTGTATTCATTCATATTGTTTTATTTCTGTTTCTGTAATAGTGTTAAGGAAGAGCGGAACCTCCTGACACAAGCATTTTATTTGCTTACTAGGAGTGTTCCAATCACAAATTTGTTTATGTAAATGAAAGAAATAAATAATTTTGAATTTTTTTAATTTTTAACGTGATAACATTTTTAAAATCGTTTTAGTCGGGTGACATGTTCATAAACTTGTGTCACACCAAAACCTCACGAGCGCGATCGCAGGTATAACGAGAGAGAGACGGACCGATCTCCCGTTTCATCTCGAGCGCTGCCACTGCATTATGTTATCACGTAAACATCTCGATCGTAAACCTACTTTACAAACAACCAATTTTTTTGATATCAAATAATTAAAAAAATCCGCGCCCAATGAACAGCGGGAGGCCGCCCGCGCGTGCGCACTTTGTTTTCTGAAAAAACTCTACCAATACTGCCGTCCTTTAACTAAAAAGCTGTTAACCCTCAAATGGTCAATTTTCAGTTCTAAATGTAGGGTGATAGAGTTCAGAATTCTCTATCTTTCTGTCTAAGAATCATTAATAGTTATAAATCTATGAAAATATTGTAAGCCGTTAAGTAACACAATTTTCAGCGATTCCATAACTTGAAAGCGTCTAACCAACACTACTTCGCTAAATTTCCTTTAAAGTACCTTAACCGCCAGATTTTATAATTATTTTTTAGCTTTTTACTTGACTAAAAGTACGTTATCAGATTATACTTGACTATAGGGACGCAAAAGGACTATAACTGCTTTATGATATGCTTTCATATAACGATTCCAATGGAAATCCTTACCTTATTTGCTGTTACTCGCCCTTAACGCTTTTTTAGTTAAGTAATTTTATTTAGGAAAAATTCTAATAACACTTTTTTGCTTAGCTACAAAGCAGCTAACCCTCATTTTTTAGCTAAAAGGCAGTTATCCGATTCTGGTGATGCATCAGTTTTGGGGATGAGAGTGATGATGAAATAATGTCGCTCCCAAGCAGAGTACCGATTGTTTATGATTTTCTTTTACAAGACGTATTGTTTCTGATCAGGTTTACTAAGTTTTAAACAATCTAGCAGCTAAATTACGGAAAATATAACAAGTCAAAGTTACGAAAATTTGGTAGGTAATGGTTACGACAGTGCGAACTTTCAATCGTACTTCTCTGTTTAGACTCTGATTTGTCACTGTAACCGAGAAAGAGAAGAAAGACAGTCTGTACTATTTAATTTTTAAAACTATTTATTAATTATGTAATTTACCCCTTGGGTGGAATTAGTAATCGACTGTCAAGCAATGTACTAGAGATGGTGATACAAAAATTGTTAGGAGTACACTACCTTTGACCCGCTGACGGGGAGTCCATTTTGCAACTATTGCTATTTTTTCTTATCTTTATATGTATTAGATTATTAAGATTTGTATTTTTTACATTGTAGCAAATAAAAAGTTTTCTACCTCCTGCTATTTTCCACATATTCTGGTATATTATATTTTCTGAATGTGGATGAAAGAGTCTTCTAATCATTTGATAAGCGGTTCTACATTATTTATTAAGAGCATCCCACATGTAAGAGCTTGAAGCCCTATTGAAACCAGGATGTATTTTTTCAAAAACCTTGTGCACAAGTCTTAATTTTTTTTTCAGGAAACGATTTATGTTTACATTGTTTGTGGTTCTATATGTACTCAATATCCGTGACTCGTATGATGGCTTCGCAGAAGAATATTTATAAAATAACGTTAAAATTGCAATTCTAAATGAATATACGGTTCCAAAAAAGAAAAGCGAGAAGATTTATCTCAATCTTAACCCATTAATGAGCCACTGTAATGAAATAAACGTGAACATGACGAGAAATAAAGGTTAATTTTATCGAAAACTTAAAAGAGTCATTTAGTAAAAGAGTTACAATACTTGTTACTCACAATAAGACGCTAAAACCATTAATTTAGATAGTGTTTAAATCCTTAATACTTAAACCTAAAAGCTTTTGATCCTTTTCCTTTCCATTGGTTGACCTAGAGGATGTAATTCCCGAGAGCAAAGCCTCAGACAGCAGCAAATTTTTAACATTAGTAAGATAAAAATTTAGTACAACTATATAGAATCATAGTACAAAAGCATCCAAAAGCCCTTAAACGCTGATTATAAAGTTTTTGAAATTTAAATTAAAACGAAAGTCTTAAAAGTAGTTATATAGTAGCTTAACGACGTTTTAGGTAAGCATTTTATTAATATATAAAAAGAAAAATCACAAAATGAAAATAAAAATACTAAATTACTTAGCTAAAAAGTCGCTATGGTATGTGAACGGCCGTCTTGTCCAGTAAATAGTTAAAATTTTCAGATTATATCTAATATATATACATATATCTAATATATATATATTATAAAGGCGAAAGTTTGTAAGGATGTATGGATGTATGGATGTATGGATGTTTGTTACTCTTTCACGTAAAAACTACTGAACCGATTACAATGAAATTTAGCACACATATAGAGGGTAACTTGGATTAACACATAGGATAGTTTTAATCCCGGAAATCCCACGGGAACGGGAACTATGCGGGTTTTCCTTTGCAAACGCGGGCGAAGCCGCGGGCGGAAATCTAGTGCTGAACTAAACGAGAAAAAGTGAATTTAAAAATAAATTATAACAGTTTCTGGGTAAAAACTAATATTTATATATAATATAATTAAATGTCGATCGATGATGTATCTCACAATAATTATTGTAAGTGTCATAATTTTTAAGAAATAACGATTTCCGTGTTTTTTGCCATTTACTCGAAACTCACCTCGTGGGCTTAACGGCTTTCTAGTTAAAGGACGGCAGAATAGTAAACTTTTATTAGGTACTGATTGTATGTGTATTACTTAAAGTTTAACTGACTTCGTAAAATAATAATACCTACTAAAATAAATGGTTTTGTTGTTTTTTGATTTGGCATTTTTATTTAAAAGAATACGATTAACAGTTGTCTCTGTTAAATGTTGGTAACTTTTTATGCATAATTCACTATTTATTTTTCTACCAAGCCATCGATATCGGTATCGGTATCGGTATCGCCGATACATTACTACAAATATCGGTATCGGTATCGTATCGGCAAAATCATGTATCGTTACATCCCTACCCAAAACACTGTTTGTTTAATATGATTTGAGTGTCCCATTTATGGCCACAATTATTTATGAATAAGACCTTGTTTCAACAAGCTATCAATCAATTAAAGAAAAAATTGTCAGTTTACAAAATTTATTGAGACACCACTACGATTCACAAGCAGTGAGACGATCACAGAAAATTGACACCGATGATTAACGATCTGACGTGGACATAAACATTGGGTAGGTAGTTTAGACGAGTTTATTGCACGTGTGGCAACAGCAAGGATGGAAAGGTGGGTTAGGGCAGGTGAAGGCTTGGCACGGTGGAACGCATGGGCAGCATTCACCAGGGTACCAGACAGTACGAGCATATCTTCCGCTAGGGCGCGTGCAGGCTCCGTGATTGAAGCAATCTGCTTTGCAGGGATAATCATAACAGCATGGCCTGAAACAATACAGATTATTAAATGGGATATCGTGTTTTATATAATGTACAATTCTTATTTTTACAATAGTACTATACACTAATTGAAAAACATTTATCTGCAAAGGCACTGCAATGGTTAACGCATGAGTTTCATGACCAATGCAACAAATTATTATGTATGTACTTCTAAATATATAAACTTTATCATATATTGTTTTATGTCTAAGAAAATAAGTGTAGGCAGTTATATAACATATTATCATGTTGTGAACATGGATGCTATTTACCTATCGGCTGGTGCGTTTGTTGGTGCACTATTGTATGGTGCGGTCTCTCTTTGAAAGGGTTGTGGTCTAGGTTGACCATACCGTGGTCTTTTGTAATACACACTGTATTCACCCCTTACAAAACCATATCTGGGAGATGCACGAATGCTCTCAAAACCTCTTGGTAGTACTGACATGCTTGTGAAACGCAGTGATTTGTAGGATGGATATCTGAAATATAAAGCAATCATTATGAACATTGGCTTAGAATATCGATCCTCTTTTTAATTTATAAAAACTTAAGCTTCATCACTTTTATTTATTTTTTGGAGTTTACCATTAAAGATATCATCTCAATACATAATATATTCAGAGCATTCTATAGGCATTTACAACATTTATCATATTAAGGCATACATACATCATACATACATAATATACATATTATGTAATAAGAGTTCTGAAAATATTACACTCGCTTGGCGGGCTAACTTCTAACTATATTTACCTATAGGCGAAAGGGCGTTAACGTTGATAAGGCCTACTTTAGCTTTACTTTAGCCTTAACTTTAGCTTTTGTTGTAAATTAAATTAGAGCAGATCTTATTCATTTCGCTAATTGCTTGATTTAATAGGAATATTACATAATTACCTTTATTTTTATGAGTACTGTATCTAGTAATTTGCAATTTTTATATTATTTCAAATTTTAAATATTTTTTCGTGGACTTTTTATGTAATGATCTAAATGTCAATGAAAACAAAATACAAAATACATTGTTCTGAATTCGTAGCAAACACAGGTAGCAAATTTTCAGAAAAGAGGATGAATGTGGTATTTAGGCCGACCGCAGATCGTAAGAGCTAGCGCGCACCATCAATCCATCAATTTGTATGGGGAGTTGCGTCGCTACGTGCGCGCACTTTCATACTAGCCCATGGGTGGAGAGACAAAATAGTTGCGGAGACAAAATAGTTGCGGAGACAAAGTTGCTCGTGCGCGCTGGCTCTAAGAATTGTTCTGTCAGAAAATTCCTGATGCAAAGAAGCTTATATCTAATACACTGGAGATTTCAGTATGAACATTAACTTGTAACAAGTTATCCCTTATTGTCCCTTATTATCCCTTTCACACCTAGGTAGTTAGTTAGGTGTGAAAGGGATAAAAAACATACAGGCGTCATTTAAGGTCATATTTTCTTGTAACAAGTTAATGTTCATACTGAAATCTCCAGTGTATTAGATATAAGCTTCTTGCCTGATGCCCGCCGGACGTACTCTTTTCATACATTTTTTTAGGGACCCCACATACTATCAGAAATCAGACGTGTCTGATGTCCGCTTCCGCTTTTATTTTATTTTTGAAGTGAAAACTTCTTTAGCGGCGTTGGGTATAAAATCTTAAACTCGCGTCAGGACACGTGGCCTGATCGAAAAAGCGTAAGACGGACTTTTTTTTTAGCTTTTATATTCCATGCGTAAGACGGATACCATTCCAAAATATCAAACATGCTGAACGTTAATAATCAAGTTTTCACTTCTGCCGGCACTCCCGGAGTGCAACCCGTCTTTTTTATTAACTAAGTAGAACAATGATGCTAATAAAAGTAACTGATCGTCATCCATTTTGTTATAATACTTTTTCTTACTTTTTGTAAACCCAAGCCTATACCTACTATGCTGTCGGCCAACCGCGAACTAAACTCATACGTCTTTGTGGTCTTGCCGGATGGAAATTTCTGACAAGTGTCGGTGTGTCGACCAAGGTGTCGACGGGCGTCCGAAATTTTCTGACAGAAAATTTTTTACACTCTGCGGCCGGCTTTAAATCAAACATAGGATAGTCAGGATAGTGCATATAGGTGCATATATTTTCAGTTTTCAATGTATAAATATTTTGCTTGATACAATTTTAGCACAAAATCGTCGTAAGTTATTTGATATCAAAGATCAAGAAAAAAGTGTTATCCGTTGGATACCAACGGATAATCGATGGAAATCGATATTATTATAAGTTTTCCATCGATTTAATGATCTCTACATAACAACACATTCCTCGCTACACTTACTCGCACATTAGTAGTGGAAAAGCACCGTTATCCTCTAAAGTTTTAAATGTTGTAGCTCTTCGAGAACTTTTTATCACGCGTTATCAACTCTGCAACGTAGTTGTAACAATATGTTAACAACTACTCCGTAGAATCGTGAAATTTAGTTTATGTCCCAACTTTGGTAACATTATGTTTATTTATTTATTTATTTAAATCTAATTTATTGAAAATGAAACCAACGAATTCCTACCACATAATAATTTATTCACAAAAATTTCACGTTACTATTTAACCACAACGTACCAAACATTTACAATATACATAATATTAAGTATACAGAACATTTCTAACAAGTCGAAACACTAGTGCCGTGGTGACCCACTGCGATAACTGCTTTGTCAAATGCAGCGACTGGTCGAGGAGGCTGCCCCACGGCAAGAATTGCATCTGTAATATATAAACAATTGTCAGTAAAATCAAAAAGTTATCTATTACTCAATTTTGAGAGATCTGCATTAAATACTCGCCGATTAAATTAATAACATGACTATCAATTCTATCGACGACTATCTATACTGCATATGGATAAAACGGCTTAATTCTTGCGCCGTATTAACTGCTATCTTTAATTGCGGTTGGAACTGTATATTTTATCGCATACTTTTTAAAATGAGATCAACAATTATTTGAACAAAATTAGCAAGCAGGTGATAAATCGCCAATTTGAACCGTGATTCACGCGTTCACCAGATTTATAGAACGACACATTTTCTTGATTTGGTCATTGACGTTCCTATAAATAGTACGCGTCAAATAAATTATAGTTGTGCGTTCGTTGCTGAGGATAACCAAGTAGTCAAATAATGAA
>CAJQZN010019430.1:0-14061 GCA_907164685.1 Colias eurytheme | reverse complement strand
TGCCGGATCAGCTAGGTAAATAACATAAAAAACATACCGGCCGAACTGATAACCTCCTCCTTTTTTTGAAGTCGGTTAAAAAATACATCGGTCAAACAGTTTCGGAAGATATTGATAAAAATTGGGAAAATATAATATATACCTAGTAGATAATGTAGAGATATAATAGTAGAGAATTTTTGATAAACATGAACTAATAAAACGCGGAAAAATATTTCTATAAAATTTGTCCTTGATCTAAACTTGGTTAAGAGGCCCGTGTTTTCTCTGGGAAATAATTACTTTTTTGGGAAATAATGAAATACATATGTACTTTTTTTAATAAAAATATGAAATATTCTAGATTATTGCTATAGATTACCTATTAGATATAGCCATATTATTATATTTATTACAGCCATTATGTTTAGTCTAAACCAGATTTTGTGACCAAAACATTCCAATATGAGTATCAGATTCATATAAGTAATAGAGATAAATATTTCCTAAATATAATATGTGGGAACTCGACTTTTAAGCCTTATCTCAGAATATCTATTAAAACGTATTCATGTGAATAATAAAATAAGCAAAAATAGTGACTCACATAAAAAATGCTTAAAATAAAAATAAAAAATATTTTTTATATGTGCCCAAACACTATTTAATAGTATAGAACTGTACAGTAGTTTTCGGATGATTGAGTTACAGACATACCTACACCTGTCTTGGTGTCTTTTCATATAAAGTAGGGGACAACTAAAATTGAAGCGATTATTATTTGTGTGCTTTTTACACAAATTATTATTCATTTTATTCAATGATCAATCTAAGTAAAGGCAAGATGTGTTCAGGAAACATCAACTATTTAAAAAAAATTGGACATAATTAAAGTCAAACATACAAGACAACCTTTGTAAAGTATTTTTAAAAATACTTAATAGACTTGCATAAATGTTTCCTTTAATATGTTAAGCACGGGTTTAAAGTAACAATAAAAATTATCATGGAAGCAAGTATGTAGTATGTACCAACGACCATTTAAAAATACTTATAAAAGATATTATTAGAGTCAAGAATATGTTTTCAACCCCCTTTACATATAAATTACGCATTTTAATTTCTATTGATATTGATATTATCAGAAAAGGTCAGCTTCTAGTTATTTTAAAAAAGTTTTAATATTCCAGCATAAAATCATGTTTATCAGCGATCTTTAAAGCAAGATCTTAATCTTTAGATTCATTAATTTATTTTTAGCTGATGGAAAAATAGTTTGATAGAAATTTCTGTTCAGACTCATATTAATTTCTACATTTTATGTGATTTAGTTTCCCTGACGCTGACATTATATGAAAGGCTGAGTCAAGTATTGAAGTGAAACTTCTTTATCGGGGTTGGAAAAAATTTAGTGTAACATTTTTTCGTTACGCGTGACATTTTTCCATTACGCGCCATCTTTTTCTTATCCCTACCACGCGTGATTCGACGTATTTCTGTAAAGTTACATAATATAGTAAATTATTTTTTGAAAAATCATAAAAAAGGTCATAAAGAAATTTCACTTCTTACGTGTGCAGTAGGTACACGCACATTTTTTTTATCATTTATTCAATCTATTCCTACAATAAAAGAGATCATTCACTATTAAATTCTGCAGGATATAGCCACGGGTGCAACAAAGTTTCCTAGAAAACAACATTGTAAGGTTTCTGCGACAAATCCCTATAAATCTTGATGGGAACCTGACGTTGTCGTCCTATTTATCTTTAATTTGGGGTGACACTTTATATCTGATTACGTCGATATATACTAGCTGTTCGTCCCGACTCTGCCCAACGGTAAAAGCTATAAAGTTCTGTTCGTCGTCTTATGTATTACAAATTAATGTTCATAACGCGTCATGGCTTTTCTTGATTGCCACAACGCGTCATGGTCGAATAGCATGCCAGCCACGAAGCGAATCGCTATGTGGTCTTTCCAAGATTGTCACCAGGACTCATGAGACAATTAACACGCATTTAGATTGTATAAAACATCAAAATTCCCTTCACGTTTCCTCTTTACAGGGCGGTGAAGCCTTTGCTCTATAATGCTGCTATAAGCTTGTATTACTAAAGAGGATTATGATCACATCGGTGTACCGAGCTGAACTGAACTAACGAAGATAGTTCATTTTGGGGTTGCCGGTTGCCACGACGCAGTTGGTCACCTATATGGTTAGTATAAGTGGGTTAACTTTTTTAATACAAACTTTCAATATGATACAGTAAATTCGATGAGATTTTTCATTACAAATTTGGGCTTATAAAAAAATTTGTTCTTTTAATGTTATGTTCACGGTCTAAATAAAGGTTTTCATTAGAAAAAATATTTTATATTTCGCACTATATTATGTAAGGTGACAAAAGAATGCCATTATCAAATATTTCTTATTTGACAATTCCCATGATTGTAATATTGCAATAGGTAACATTATCTTCACAAATTTGTAGATAATTTCCGAGCCAATGACTTGTTACTAATTTATATATATTAGAATATAAAAGATACAAAAAGTCTTCCTGATAAGATAAGGATTTAAATACGGATTTAAGTCTGTCTAACAAATTTAAACTATCTCTTTCAATTCAGTAACTAAATTAAAATATTTTATAATGTTGTGGTGATTATAAAATATTTTGCATGTGCATTTTGTAGGAAATTTAATACAATTTTCAACTCAATTACAGCCTACAAAGATAGATAGACACAGGGATAGACCTATTATTGGGGGGCGCTTATGCTCGCGTCCGTAGGTGCTAACACTTGATTCCCTACACGTGCCCCCTGGGTTGTGCAAAACGAGCATTCTGGTGGGAGACTTTATGTCGTGGCTAGTTACCACCCACCTGACGACGCCATGCCGCCAAGCGATGACGTTCGCAGCGTTGTTGTGTTCCGGTGTGAGGTCTGGTGAAACCATTTGGGATGATAAATGTACTGGATAATTTGTTTTTACGTCTATGAGCCGATTCCAGTGGCTTAGTATTTCGTCGCTAGGTGTCTAGATATGGAGGGTAGCGGGATCCGAAGAAACGGTTCACCGCTGGCCGACCGCAGGTTGTAGGGGGCCCAACTAGCGGGTTAGCCACCCGTGAAAGGCTGCCCCGCCGCCTGTGCATAATCCTGAGTTGGCTTCAACGTGCCGGTTGGCGACCGGATGAGAGGACCCGTTGGCGATATTCAGGGGGTTTCGGGCGTCCCCGCAGTCTCCATTCTAGACTCCATAAGTGTACAGATCTATGTCCACTTAGGTGGCTCTGGTCGTTAAGCCTAATCCAAGTTCTGTTTATCTCCCCGCCTATTCTTCGTCTAATTAATTAAAGAAAAATGAAAAAGGTCCACAAAAATAGTAAGTTTTCACAGCGGCTGCACATCCTCTCCTTAAAAGTGCACCTCTCAAATATTCGAGGTCTGCACTCTAATCTCGATGCAGTCCACCACCATCTTGAGACTGAAAAGCCTCACTTACTATTTCTCACGGAGACTCAAATCAAGTGTCCAGCTGACGCGACATATCTCTTGTATCCTGGATACACTCTTGAACATAACTTCCAACCCAAGGCAGGTACATGTGTATATGTTCGCGATGACATTTGCGTATTACGTCTCCGTCACCTTGAGGAACCCAGTTTCTCAGTCTTATGGGCTCTCGTGGATACAGGCTGTGAAAAAATTGTGTATGCATGTGTTTACCGATCGCATAGCGGAAACTCAGAGACAACTCGACTGTTTAATTACCTCTGTGAAGCGGCTGACCACTCACAGACCCTTTACCCGTCAGCTCAACTTGTCGTGCTCGGGGATTTTAATGCGTGTCACGCAGATTGGTTGTTCCCATTCCAGAAGACTGACCACGCTGGAAAAGAGGCATTTAATTTTGCAACATCCTTCCACCTTTTCCAGTTAGTCAATGAAGCTACTCGGGTCCCAGATATTGAAAATCATTCTGCTAATTGCCTTGACCTTATTCTGACATCAGATCCAGATCGATATGCGGTTACGGTTTCCGCTCCACTGGGATCATCCGACCATTGTCTTGTTAAATCCGTGTCGACATTTACTCCTCCGGATACTACTTTAAGAGGAAAAAGAAGACTTTGGCGATATAAATTAGCTGACTGGGACGAGATGCGCCACTTTTTTGCTTCATATCCATGGCGGCAAGTTTGTTTCTCTTCTACCGACCCGTCAAAAGTTGCAGACGATGTTGCCGATGTTATCCGGCAAGGTATGGAATATTTTATTCCATTCTCTGATATTTCCGATGTCAATAAAGCTAGACCGTGGTTTAACAAAGAATGTAGGAATGCAGAACTTGCTAAACAGAACGCCTTTAAATCATGGGTCGATGCTCGGTTCCACAAATTACCGGATGTTGGTGCTAGAAAGAGATCATTCAATAGAGCTGCCAAGTTATGCAAAAAAGTACTGAAGAGAGCTCGATATGATCATATCCGACGAACAGGTGATAAGCTGGCAAGCTACCCTCCCGGTAGTAAAGCTTTCTGGTCCTTAGCGAAAGCTATAGAGTGTAACTTTTCTCACCCTTCACTGCCACCTCTCTTGAAACCTGACGGTAATTTGGCTCATACAGCAAAAGAGAAGGCTGATCTTCTGGCGTCACTCTTTGCCAATAATTCACGTCTCGATAATACAAACGCTAGTCCACCTAACATACCCCACTGCGGTTCCTTTATGTCTAAAGTTCGTATTATCCATAAAGATGTTTTAAAAATAATGCAAAATCTTGACGTGAATAAAGCCTGCGGACCTGACGGTATTCCTGGGTTGGTTCTCAAGACCTGTGCACCCGAGTTGTCTCCGATACTGACACGCCTATTTCGCCTTTCTCTTTCTTCCGGAATCGTACCTAAAGCTTGGAAGGTTGCCAACGTACAGCCCGTACCAAAGAAGGGAAGCCGTGCTGATCCTACAAATTACCGTCCGATCTCAATCACGTCCATAATCTGTAAGATTATGGAGCGTGCATTGAACAATCAATTGCTCGCATATCTAGAGGCCAATGATCTTTTGAGCGATCGCCAATATGGTTTTCGCCCTAAGAGATCAACTGGGGATCTCCTAGTGCACGCGACTCACTTATGGGGAGAGGCTATTGAGAACCATGGCGAAGCATTAGCAGTGTCATTGGATATCTCGAAGGCCTTTGACAAAGTTTGGCATAATTCCCTTATAAGCAAGCTTCCTTCTTACGGTTTACCTCCACTCCTCACAGCTTGGATAGCCGACTTCTTGAGAGAAAGATCCATTCGAGTAGTTATTGATGGCTGCTCGTCTGATCAATTGGCCATTAATGCCGGTGTACCTCAGGGGTCTGTCCTCTCTGCAACTCTCTTCTTGATTCACATAAATGATCTACTGCAATCAAACATCTTCGGGTATGCAGATGATTGCACCATTGTAGAGAGGTACCTATCTAATGCTCGTGCTACAGGAGACATGATTCGAATGGAAAGGGAGGCCATGATTCAGCGGGTGAATCTGACACTACAAAATGTATCTCAATGGGGAGAAGCGAATTTAGTCAGATTTAATGCTGCAAAAACCCAGGCTTGTCTATTTTCAGCCAAAAAGAGTCCTCTCACCTTGACTCCCAGTTTCCAAGGAGTGGCGATAGAATTTGCGGACCACTTGGAGATGCTAGGCGTTTCTTTATCGCCAAATCTCAACTTCGGGCGGTTCATAGTGTCCAAAGCACAACTTGCAGCCAAAAAACTTGGCATACTATCTAAGGTGCGGCAGTATTTCACATCACAACAGCTTCTAAATCTTTACCAAGCGCAAGTTAGATCTTGTGTGGAATACTGCTGCCACCTGTGGGCAGGCACTGCCAAATGCCACCTTGATGTTTTGGAAGCGATGGAAAGACGTGCCAAAAGAATTATAGGCGACGATAACTTAGCTGAAAACCGCCTTCAGAGTCTTACTCATCGCCGAAGAGTTGCCAGCCTTTCGGTATTCTATCGCTTACACTTCGGCGAATGCGCCACTGAACTGCACAGCATCATCCCTGCTTCCCCTTTTTTTCAACGGACATCCAGGCGCACTGCAGGCTACCATCCTTACTTGGTGGAAATGCCGACTGCTCGCACTTCTCGCTTTGCGTCGTCATTCTTAATGCGAACCGCCAAGGAGTGGAACTCCCTGCCAGCGTCTGTCTTTCCAGAGAAGTACAATATGGGTTCCTTCAAGAGGCGAATAAATAGGCATTTTCTAGGTAGACATGATTTACCACCATAGACCGCGTCACCGCTTTCCATCAGGTGGGACTGTGGTCAAATGTCTACCTATCCTAATGTAAAAAAAAAAAAAAAAAAAAAAAAAATTTACTGTTACCACATTCTGTAACTCCAATAAATCTAATTGTATTTTAATTAATTATCGTAAAAGGGTCATAGGCCATAGCCAACTTAATCCAATAATCTATGCACGCGCTAATCTCTTCTGTAATCTTTTATATTTTCTCTTGCTTATATAGTTCTATTTAAAATATATAACAATAAGGTAATTATATCACGCTCGGTGACCTAAAATAAAGATTATATTTACTTATACTAAGTCAAGGCACTTCTCACATTCTTATAGATTCATATTTTTTTATTAAAATTTATGTATGTTAGGTGAAAATACATTTTTGAATTACCTATCAGCTAATGATTTAAGTGTACGTAATTATGAATATGTTTGACATAGGGTACCTATGTCATACATAGTAATTTAACGTTGTGGTATATTATCAACTTTTTCAAGGTAACATCGATAACCAGATTTTAATTAGAATAAATATGAAGTAAGCAAAAACCTAACTTCGATTTTTCGAAACATTGTACTATTGCAACTAGATGATTCGTACTTTCACGAGTACCCAGATAAGCAAACCCATGACCGAAAGCTTGTGAAAACCACAATTTGATACTTATATAATCGACACATAAACCCATCCTATTGGAATGTAGTCTAGAAAGCAGGTGCAGTGACCAGCCAGTCAGGCGTAGGGTTCAGGTTACCTATCAGTTACTGATTGATTTCATTAAAAGTAGTGTAGCGTAAACTTTGATTTTGATGTGAGCAGAGGCTGAGCATTTTTGATTGGGTAAGTGGGCTCGTTTGGCGTAGTGGGTGAGCCTACGCAAGAGATAGTTTTGAGGAATATTCATTCTAATACATGTCTGTAATAACCACAGATGGCAAATAATGAATATAAATAAATTCGTCTTGTAAATCTAAAATAACTTCTTAAAGAACGTCTGCATCGATATACTTACTTACTAATAGTTAAAGTAAAAAATAATCTTTTAAATAATAATTTAAAAGTTGGTATGCATAGTGTATTTTGTACGTTCGTAGTAAACACTTTCCGAGTATTGAAAGTGATGTAAACACTTAATGACATGCGAGTACACTATTTTAGTTTCACTGAAATTATCGTCACCAAGGCGTATTACGTTCAAACTAAATAAAAGGTAATATACCTACATGCAAAAAACATAGCAATTATTTTATGTTTAAAATTAGTTGCTTGCTCTGGCTTTACCCCCCTTTAACACAAAATATATATAACCTCTATCACTTACATCTTTTATCATAAAGTACTTTTTAATCCATCCCTGAAAAACTTACAACAAAAAGCGTCAATCATCGGGCTTATTCCGACGGCTTAAAGCCGCTAGAAGTATTTCCATAAACCACCTTAACACTCACCATGAACTCCATATGTTCAGCGACAGTCAGGTCCTCGATGGACAGGTCCTCCTGCGGCACGAAGCCCGAGATCCTCGCGATGAGGTCCGCGCCCGCGAGACGACCGTTCAGCATCAAGTAGCCGGTCGTTGCGCTCTTGTCACGACGGCTTATAGCCGCTAGTAACGTGGTCTTACCGGCTCCACTGTTGAAAATATTCACATTACAATATTTATACTCATACTATAAGCTGAAGATTTTGTTTGGTTGGTTAAACACACTAATCTTTGGAGTCCGGGTCCGATTTGTAAAATTATTTCAGTGACAGATAGCCCATTTATCGAGGAAGGCTACAGGCTAAAACCGAGATCGAAGTCGAGAGCCTAAAAAAGCAATAGAATAATAGATTCTGCACTTGAAGTATAGAAACTTATAGCGAACAATAAACGCATGACTATGGCCAAATACTTATGATTTGGCTTGAGAATAAATTTAGACGACCGATGAACAAAGTATTGTTCATTCTACATCTAAATAATCGTTCATTATTACCAAGCAACGAGTAACCAAGTAACTTTACATCAAGAATTGCTTATCAGTTTTGATTTTCAGAATCTCACTGTTCATTCATTATTTACTATCACAAACCGCATTTAGATACTTTTGTTCATTATCTTTAATTGATTTCATAATAAATTATAGCCTTATCTCTTGAATTTCAATGCTCTCTAATGTTTTAACAAAATATTTAAAATAACAACGATTGAATAATGGATTCCTCATTTTAATGTTAGCAAAATTAATTTAATGAAAAATATTTAAATACTTCTGATTGATGGCCAAAAAGCATTTATATATAGATCACTAAAAGCATGATATTAGTGAGTAGTAAATTTTAATAAAACATATCTTCTATAATATAAAAATGAATCTCAAAATGTGTTGGTAAGCGCATAACTTGAGAACGGCTGAACCGATTTCGTTAATTCTTTTTTTATTATATTCCTTGAAGTACGAGGATGGTTCTTATGTAGAGAAAACGTAAACATGTACCACGGGCGAAGCCGGGGCGGACCGCTAGTTATCTAGATAATATTACCTACGTGCACGTAGTTTTAGTGGATTTTATATTTAGTTGTGGAACACTAGAATAATTTTGCATATATTTGGACGTGCCGAAGATCGCCTAAGCTATATTTACTATTTATAAACTAGCTGCTTCCTCCGCATTTGCCTCTGGTATTTTAAATTCAAATTCTAATTCAATAAACCAAACATAATTAGGTACATGCATTCAGCCGTACTAAAGTTAAAATTTGGGGGAACGAACAAGTCTTTTTAAATAAAGATATAAATCTAAGCTTATAATAGTCTAGGTAATACAAAAATATCTTACCTTGAACCCATTAAAGCCACCAAGTTGCCGGAAGACACCACTCCGCTCACTAGAAAAAGAAATAACATTTAAACACACAAAATAATAACACAAGTAATAGATAGTTAGGTTCACTTATATCGTACTAGAGGTCCGCCTCGGCTTCGCCCGTGGTACATATTTCGCAATAAAAGGTAGCCTATGTCCTTTCTCGGGTATCAAAATATCTCCATACCAAATTTCATGCAAATTGGTTCAGTAGTTAAGGTGTGATTGAGTAACAGACAGACAGACAGAGTTACTTTCACATTTATAATATTAGTATGGATTCTTACTATAAATTTGAATAATAGTATAGAAAGCTAGTATAACATGAATAGTAGTACTATTCATGTTATACTATCTTTCCGCCCGCGGCTTAGCCCGCGTTTTCAGAGAAAAAACTCGCATAGTTCCCGTTTCCGTGGGATTTCGGGGATAAAACCTATCCTACGTGTTAATCCAAGTTACCCTCTATATGTGTGTTTAATTTCATTGTAATCGGTTCAGTAGTATTTGAGTGAAAGATTAACAAACATACATACCTACACATACACATACAATATACATCCATCCTCACAAACTTTCGCATTTATAATACCTACATATTATAGTAGGATAGGATAGGATTGATCTAACATAATTTATAACAAGTAGCCCGATCTATTAATTATCTAAGTAAAACGAATTAAATATAGCACAACTTAATAATCCTGTATTAATCTTGGAAAATACGTGTTATTTTACACACAATCTGAGATTATAATAGAAACAGCAAATAAAACTAAATCGACAGATTTACATAATTATAATTGTAATAGATCGATATTATGTATGAAATATGATTTTAGATTTATCTTTATTACATGAAACTTGTTCCTAAGCGCGATAAAACACATATTTAGCAAATTTAAATATATGTGGGTACTATTTTATTAGATAGTTAGATACGGATATAAAATTTATTGTTAATAGAATAACTTGCTGATTTGTTAATAATTACTTTTTTACAAAAAACTAAACCGCCTTCAAATTATAACTTTCGATCAGATTTTAAATAAAAAAGTATCATCAAAATCCTTCCACCTCGGAAATTCTGAGACAATAAACCCAAAAAAGAATCTCCACGTTTTTAAGTCTGTAGTTTCGTACCTACATAACGAGATACATAACATAACATACATAACATGTTAACTTACTTGCAGTAGGTAAAATATTTTACAAGTTATAAACTATTTAGTTGGCACGTGAGTTACCACTTGTTATAAAATACATTATATTATATACCTAATACAGGGTTTAAAATTCAGACGAAAATGAACATAAACAAAAAATCTTCACTCTCACTTGAAAACAAAAGTAACCCAGTTCCTTGATGCGTCTCAATCAATAATTAATGAGACCGATAGTTTTCTCTGTACTCATATATGTAATTACATGGCAAAAACAACACAACGCATGCTTCTACATTTACACCAACTGATTTATTTAATGTAAATACATGAAATAAGATTATGAGCAAATTAAAGAGCGGAGCGATTTCCAAAAAAAAAAATAGTAATTGTTGAGAGATTATCTGATGAAAAACAGGATTCATTTAATATACTGATTACTTTTTAAATCTATAAAATTAACGAAATGCGGTTTAAAAATCAAAGAAGTTTTATTGAATCGATTGATTTGAAGCCTTGAGGCAATGAGGGATTTACTATCAAATACCAGAAAAAATATACATATTTACATAAAATAATGTAAACAAAGCCTCAATGTCCATTTGATTACTTAAAATAAAGTTCCATATCTATACAAAGATAAACATGCATACCTCCATGCAGTCTCTACATCTATAATCACATACAATTTCCATTTTTATCTCATTTAGAACTACACTCGACGATTATTCACAGTATCTAGGTATATGAACTTCCAAGAATACATTGAAATAGTTAAACTAATGTTGAGTCTATCAAATTATGCAAATGTATTGAAACGTGGTTAACGAGCGTGGATTCCCGTCCCTTCAGATAAAAGCAAATAACTGCGTCTATCTGTACACAAGGCCTTAGCAGAAGATAATAACCATTCTATTGTATTAACGAACGCACATATACCAATTAAAATGATTTTATTTGCTTCGTTGATTCGCTTTACGCCGACAAACTAACAATGTTAATGTTGTAGAAAGTAAAATTGTCGTTTATTATTCATTTGGATGATTGGCACGGTAATACAGCTTGTTATAGCTGATTATCTGGGTTTGATTTCTGCACGATTTGTGTTAGTCATTACTAAGTTAATTACGTGATTAGGAAATGTGTCGTTGATAACAATTTTGCGGTGAATTCCTACTTTTTTACGATAGTGTTTTCATATACTTAACCATTGTTCAATATTTAAATATATTTATTTTACTGGCATTCTTATCTACTTATTCCCTAAAACGGTATAATATGGTAGGTATTTGTCTTATGAATATAGTAGTACTAGTGGTCCGCCCCGGCTTCGCCCGTGGTACCTACATGTTTAAACTATCCTATCTCTCAAGTTGGATCGAACTGCACATGGTGTGCGAATTTTATTATAATCGGTTAAGTGGTTTAGGAGTCCATTGAGGACAAACATTGTGACACGAGATTTATATATACATATTAAGATATATAGAGTAGGAATCTTTTTAAAATATCGATGAAAATAAGTTAAAATCTGTCTATTAATTAAATCTCAAAAAGTAATAATTTACGTTATCAGCTGGATTACTTAACCTGCCTTCATCCCGTGTGTTTAATTTATAGCATTCTCTATTTTAACGATAAAAACAGGACCCCTTCTACAAATTTATAGATAAGAAATAAAATACTCAAAATTTTTTCCGTTGTCCTTGAAAGCAACCGTTGACCGTACTATAATAAACTTTTTTCTAGCAGGTATATTTGGGATTTTGTTTCTCAAAATCTATACTAATATTATAAAGCTGAAGAGTTTGTTTGTTTGTTTGTATGTTTGTTTGTTTGTTTGTTTGTTTGAACGCGCTAATCTCGGGAACTACTGGTCTGATTTGAAAAATTCTTTCGGTGTTAGATAGCTCATTTATCGAGGAAGGCTATAGGCTATATTATATCATCACGCTACGACCAACAGGAGTGGAGCCACGGGGGTGAAACCGCGCGGAGCAGCTAGTCATTAATAAAAATTCTAATGTAAACAAGTATACAATGATCCATTCATGTTAAAAACTATGTTAAAATTAATTAGACTATACTAATTCATGTTCGATTTGTTTAAAATACAACTTCATTAATTTTATTACATATTAATTCAATAGTATTTTAATTAAACTAACTCTACGTTTGATAAAAAGTCATTCAGCTTAAGCTTACACTTCTTAACATATTTTAAAATGCCAAGAATAAAAGCGAGGAATAAAATTCTTGTAACACTGTATTTCAGTTTTGACTGTTAAGTGTAGAAGACTTTAAAGAAATAGGTGGATGAGCGGTCTATGGCGTCCCTAACTCCCTACTATTCGAACATAAACGGGTTCAAATCGCGCGCCAAAATCTCCATTTTTTAAGTGAAACTTCTATACGCGCGTTGAGAGTAAAATTTAAGATCACGTCATGGCAATACCGTCACGTCTTCGAGTAAGGCAACTTTTGTATCTTTGAATCTTGACAAAGAAATTTCACTACTGACACGTACGCTTGGCACACACGCTGTTTATTTATTCATTAAAATTAAAAAAAAAAACAAAGAGCAACCAACCTCCATGCAGCACCTTAACCTCTTCATACGTCGGCGATCTCCATATACTCGTTTGGTGTTTTTTCTTCCTATACACCGAGAGGTCCTTCCACGCCAGCGTGAGGTTCTCCGGCGTGTCGCCAAGGCCGGCCATCTCATCGTCATCCCAGTTGACGACGGCGCCCGTTAGCACATTTCGCGTCGGTAACTTGGGTATCTTTAGACCGAGATCCTTCATTTTACTTGCATTTGGTTCTGTGGACAAGGAGCGAGTGTTACTGATTTATAGCATTAGCAGTTTCGCAATTGAATGTTGTTAATTACATTTTCGCTAATTATATGTCATCAGGGGGGAGTAAAATTCCATTTACAACACAATTTCTCAATAGTCAGATAAAAATACGTGTTTTAAAGATATTTTATATCTAAGACCAAGAAATATTTGTAGCATCCCACTTATTTACTTTTCCAATAAATATGGGTTTTTTAGAATATTGTTAAGAAACACGAAAAATCTACCTACAAGCTAGCTTTTGTTTCTAAAAGAGTGAGGTTTAAAATATATTAACATCTAAAGCATAGGTACCTACGCTCTACAAAAATAAATAGGATACTAAAGTACAAATTACAATTCACTACTACATTAATAATATTTAGGCAATAGAATATCATATACATGTGCCGCCAATTCCTATTTATTTCCATAGAAGAGCATTTCAATTCAACAAACATTCCATAAATAATACACAACATAGCTCCAGTCCAGCGAAGTTGCAACGACCATAGAAATGTTCACCCATCACATCACGTTAACAAGTTAGCCACTTCAAACAATACCTCGCCCCTGTCATCCGTAAAGATAACTAGAGGAATGATATACCTTAAAATTCTAGAAACTGGAATATTTGCAAAGCAGACCATTAGTAAACCAGTTTAACCGATATCTCATGCCATTAAATCAAAATGATAGGATTTGAAATACGCTTTGATAGGCAGTAGTGGAGCTGGTTGATGACTTATTCAAGCGTAGGTCACAGACCCTTGCATGAATGTGTACCTTTATTTATTTATTAAAGCCTTTTCATGTTATTTATTTACTTACCTACCTATACCTAATAATTTACCCAATACCTAATATCTAATACATATTATAAAGGCGAAAGTTTGTAAGGATGTATGGA
>CAJQZN010019429.1:0-14449 GCA_907164685.1 Colias eurytheme | reverse complement strand
TTTTTAAACTGTTTTTTAACTAGTTTAAATAACAAAAATGACATCAACAATATCATGAACGTTAAAAATAGTGTTTTTTCTTAATATGTGTGTGTATGTATTATCTTACAAGTGCAATGTATGATAGGTACATAAAGACATTTTAAGTTTGAAAAATCAGATGTTTTGCGCGAAGTGACAGTAGTACCCACCTCAACGCTTCGCTTATGAGGCGTGCAAAAGGTTTTTGTCACAAACGTAAAGGAAGAAAAAAGAAGTAGGTTAAAAAAAAGCTACTTAGAATTTTAGATTACCGAAGTAGGCTTCTATTAATATAATAATCAAACCTCCTGAAGGTTTCAAAGGAAATATTGATAATTTAAGACAAAACACAAATTAATGTATCCACATTTTATGGCTTAAGATTTAATATTTTTCACCAATTTACTTCCATTTTCTTTTGTACCGTTTACTTCAATATTGGTAACTCAGTTACTCGAAATTTGAACTCAAGTCGTGACATAAGCAGGCTCGACTGGTTTCATATAAACATCTTTGCCCTCTGTGCAGCCTTATTGTCTGTTTCATGTTATTGTAGAGTGTGTGAAAGAGAGAGAATGTGGCTGCGAAACTATAAAGTTTATTTGTGAATCGTACTAGTGATAGCATGATATAATTTCAGGGTAAAGTTAAGGATGTGTACCCGATCCTAAAGTGCTTTTTATTATTTTTAAATATGAAACCCGCCTTTGTATAATTTAATTTAACTTTTCAATAATAACGTATTTGAATGCTATGAAATGAATGCTATGCTAAGAAAAATTTTGGTGTTCATACTCATTCAGTATATTTTCAATTTCCTCTTTAGAGTTTGAGGACTGTAAAAAGTTTGTTCAATATTAAGATCATGCACATATTTAAACACTTAAATTAATAAATACTCTAGCATAATATGCTTAATATTTGTTCAGCAGATACACATTACGTACATTCACCTTACTGCGTAGCGGCACTCACGATAGTATCTATTCCTATTGCCCTGGTACTTGAAGCTTCAACAGTTTTATTTTTGCACTCCGTAACTTGTTTATTTTTTATGCAGCTTATCTCAAATGAAAATATATCAGATGGTAGAGCCGTTACAATTGCGTATTCTTTAGATGCTGATTTTTTTGTCATTTCAATGAATGCCATTCCCATGCGTAGATTCTTTGACATAAAAACTTGGAACCGATTCAGTTCTTTGAAGGCTGTTTGTCTATTCACATGAAAAGGCTGATCTTGTCTTAATAAGTGGGTTTATAGAATATAATTAAAAACAATTCCATTCAAATTTAGTTCGTTACTTTTGTTATGAATCCGTGACCCGTCTTTCTACTCATGTGTCCGTGACTGTTGAAATTCACGTTTAGCGTGTTTTGTTATTAATTTAAATATTATGTTTTAAAAGACATGTGAGTAAATTTATAGTCTTTGACGATTTTATTCGTGAATATAAATTAGCATAACAATCGACGGTTATTTTAATTACTATTCTATTTTAGTTAAAGTAAACAACTAGAAATTACTTATTGATCTCTGGATATTTGTTGTATGATATTTACATAAGCTCTTTGTGATAGTACTAGGTAAATATCATACACCTCTAAGGTGATTCTTTGCCTACTCTGCCTTACAAAAATTGCTACATTCTCTGAGTTGAGTGAGTAAAATATAATAATAATAAACAAATAAAAGAAGATACATCCGTGAGATACAGATATCAAAACCACAAAGGTTTTGATATCTGGCGGTGATCAAAGTGTCAGACAGTCAGACACTATGTATTTGTTATATTTATTTTTTAGTAGTTAAATTCAGTAGTATGAGACTGTATTATTACCTACGCCTACTCTTTTTGTAAGTTACCGAAAATATATATAAACATTAATTTATAAACTTTTATGGTGTTTACAAGATGTAAAGATAGACGCAGCATGCTGCTATTAATAAACATCTATTAATATGTATATGACTATAAAAAATAATCATATATCCATTCTTATTACTTAATATTATAAATGCGAAAGTAACTCTGTCTGTCTATCTGTTACTCAATCACGCCTTAACTACTGAACCAATTTGCATGAAATTTGGTATAGAGATATTTTGATACCCGAGAAAGGATATAGGATAGGTTTTATCCCGGAAATCCCACGGGAACGGGAACTATGCGGGCTTTTCTTTGACTGCGCGGGCGATGCCGCGGGTGGAAAGCTAGTATTATATTATATAATATAGTTAGGATGAATACCAGCCAAAATTAAATACACTTATGTTAGTTTAAAGGTATGTTTATTGTTATTAAATCTTTTTTTTTTTATTAAATTGATTCTTTCAGAAACTTACACTGACATTTAAACTTCTTTAACTACTAAGATGTAACAATTGTTTCAATTTTTGCATACCAAAGGGGACCGGTTGTTATCATGACACCACATTTTAAGGATAACCATCAGAATGAGTAAGTGTATGACGTCATGCCCAAAAGATGGCTGGAGCTAAGCTTTTTGTGTTTTTATTTCACGGTGGAATTGTTTCCATTATTAATATAATAATAATTGGGTACAGTTCAAGGTTGGGGTCGTTGCTAAGTAGATTATACATTAATGTACCCAAATTGTAGTGAAGTTTAATTGTATGTGACGAGATTCATCATTTGAATGCATATTACTAAAATGGTGATTCAATTTTTTTTTGCAAATTTTTTTAATACAATCCTCAAGAAAAATATTTGAAATTTCAATTCTGTTATTATTATATACTAGGTGTGACCCGCGGTTTTACCCGTAGTGGTCTCTTGTTGGTCTTAACTTAACTATATAGCCTTCCTCGATAAATGGGCTATCTATCGAAATAATTTTTCAAATCGGACCCGTAGCTCCTGCGATTAGCGCGTTCAAACAAACACACTCTTCAGATTTATAATATTAGTATAGATATGGTATAGATAAATTTCCTTACCACTTTATAAGGATATATTTTTAATAAATAGCATGCGGACCGGTTGTGACATTCTCTCCATAATCCACGACGACCTTCCACGAACCTCCATATATATGTTTTCTAATATTTTTTTAGCTTACCGTTTATAATAAATTTAAATAAAAATATACTTCGTTAATATCGAATATATTATTTAAATTTTAAGAGAAGTATGTGTTATTGTTTAGTTATCGAAAAGATATCTAAATATATAAATTGTTCTTGACAAAAGTAATATTCTATTCTATGTTGTGAATATTTGCTGTTATTTACTCTGCTAATGTACCCACATAGTTTAATTGAATATTATTCTGCTTTAAATATATAATTATATGTATATTATAATCTATACATATAATAAATCTGTAGAAGGGTCAATTCTGTACATTGAAAATATTGAAAAAATAAATAGCAGGGGGTGTTACTGGATCGATACCAAACTCAAATATGTGATTAAAAAAAATTTTGTCTGTCTGTCTATATATGATCAGGCATCACGTGAAAACTAACGATTCGATTTCGATGAAACTTGATATAATTATACCTTATTAATTATTATCCTGGGCATAAAATGGGATACTTTTTATCCTGGAAAAATACGTAGAAAAAAAATAAATCTTAATTTTTCCGCGCGGATGGAGTCGCGAGCGGAAGCTAGTCTACACTAATATTATAAAGAGGAAAACTTTGTTTGTTTGTTTGATATATAATGAATAGGCTCATAAACTACTGGACCGATTTTAAAAATTCTTTCACCATTCGAAAGCTACATTATCCACGAGTAACATAGGCTAGGTTTTATCCCGGAAATCCCACGGGAACGGGAACTATGCGGGTTTTTCTTTGAAAACGCGGGCGAAGCCGCAGGCGGAAATAAAACTGTGCTTATATTATGCGCATTTTATCGCGTCTTATTTTCAAATTAAAAGGTGTAAAGTCCAAGAGAAAAACACATTTATTTTATTAAAATACATTTATTGTTCATAATTATTAAGCTAAATACTATATTCACAGAGATATAAGTCGTATTTAGGTATAAATTATTGAATATTTTAAAATTAAAGAAATTATAATAATATCTATAAGGAACGTATAAAAATCTTAACTCTATTCTTTAATATATAGCTCTTATTATTACTAGTATTATAAAAATACACTGTTATAAATGATATTTGCTACACATAATATTATACTAAACTTTGGTATTAAATTATTTTTTATGACGCCTGCGTATATTATCTGATTCTTTAAAACCAAACTGTTGCTAAGAATATTTTCACAGGACTTATATATAGGCAGAAAACAGTACACAAGACAGATATAATTCGACAGCACTAGAAAGAAAAACATTTAATTTCAGTTCCAGCGAAAAACCTTTACTTTTAAAACATTCAAAATATCATTGTAGGTACAATAAAAAATAAGCCTCTAAAACGGAACATCACATAAAAAACAAAAAATTACAACTACAGATAAACATAAAAGCTTTGGTACATCATTAAAAAGAAAAGTTAACAGGCAAAGAACATCATAATAACAAAAACGCTGCAAAAATCTATGTAATGGACACAGAACCCCTGAACCTAGTATCAAGGCTCCCATACGAGGGTCTGTATCTCGGAGTACGTTGGCTCCAAGGGCTCCGTCTATTCTTATAACTGGAGCACGCTATGAGACTGTTCATTGCTGGAGGCCTAGATTGTTCCACGCTAATGCCGTAACGACGACTATGGAAAATGGATAGAAAGTTGTAGAATATTTCTGATATGGTAGGGAAAAATGTACAGGGCGGTCATCGAAGTGCTAAAGGCGTATTCGTTACAGTGTGAAAAAACGTGACGACTGATTTAAACTAAAATTCTAGAATATTATGTGCTGGGATTTGAGAACTGATTCTCTGATTGATTTCACAACTACCATCTTAGTATGCTAAGCGTATTGGTATTACAATCGATAGATAGTAGGTTCTATCCTTGGTGGACACAGATAAAATCTTGATCGGACAGGGCATATAAAACTAGCGTAATACATGAATTCAATAGTAGGTAACATTTTATTACATTAAGTCCTAAAATAGACTTGATCTATACATGACATCAAATTTATTTTCCAATAAGATAGGGCTTGTAGTATTTTTGGTAATTTTAGAGAATTTGTGCTAAAACTTTTTTGAAGATATTTCAAAAAATATCAATCTTGAAGCGAGATTCAAACCACGGGAGATCGCAAACCATATGTTGAAACTAAAATTTAAATATTTTCCCTTACCTCTTTGGTCGTGCTGTGGGTATAAACTTCTCTCCAATAAGCACGCTTTCATCCAAAGTACCATCCAGTTGCAGCAAATCGCCCGCAGAAACTGACACCTCCATTTTCGGTCGATCACACGTCCATAGGAATATTAGTACAACGAACATCTAAATTATGAAAAAAAAAATATAAATTTTAGTTGTTTCTGCATTAATAGAAAGCAAATAAAGATATACATGATTTAAACGCATGAAGTATTAAGATCATTATTTTGTTTTACATAGATGCAAGGATTCGAGTTCAATGATGCAGTTCAAAAGTATTCATATACAGAAAATATCTGCTACTTTTCCGAATTTGTAGAATACTAAAAAACATAAAATTATGACTATGAATAATCATAAACAAGAATTACATAGTCTGTAGATTGTATCTGGAATCTGGATATCGGGGAATTTGAATTTTATATTTCTCATATAATACTCACCACACATATATGAAGAATAACAATAAACGTAGTAGAACTTCTAAATCCGATAGAGTCAAAGAGAAGACCGGACACAGTTGGGCCAATGAAGGCGCCGAGAGCAAAAGTGGACGTCCACATGCCCGATACTAGCCCATATGTTTCTATTGAGTTCGGGAGACCGCTTGAACTGGAAACAACATTTATAAATTAAAACTATTAAAAAATATGATAGGGATATGATTTTAATTCCACCCGAAGTGTGTGCATAGGCTTTTATGTTCTTTTGGAACCACCACGTTAACTTAACTATCGGCACTAGTTGGAAATTTTTTTATAAACTGGGATATGCTGTTTTCTCACAATTAGATAAAATTTGACAGAACAGTAATAATATGTTTAAAATGTACTTACATAGCAGTGCTCAGAGCGTCTGAAAATGAAGATACTAATAGACTTCCCATACCAAGTCCGTGAAGAATCAAACCTAAAATAGTAACCCATAATACTCTGCAAATAAACAAGAAATGTTAAATATTGTATATTAATTGTTATTTTCAAATGGAAACTCGAGTTATACATTCATCCGATAAAAATTTCAATGTCAAAGTAGTTCTTGCAAAATAGGGGTTTTACGGTTACATTGCCAATCGTAAATAGCCATTATATAATAAGCATATTTTATACTTTTACATTTTTTATTCCATTTCCATTTATCTTACATTTTGTCACCATTCAACCAGGGAATAAATAATGTTCTCATCACATCAATACTCACGTAGGCATGTCAAAGAAAGGCGCCGGTCCAATAAGCAAAAACGCGCCAACCACGAACATATGTCCTATACTAGTGATGTACTTCGGCTTGACCGCGGGGTGGTCACACAGCCAGCCCCACCCGGGAGCCGACAGCGCGTATATACCGCCGTTGATTATGAATATAACCCCTAGCACTACTGGCGAGAAACTGAACTGTAATAGGAGAGATTTCCCACTATAGATAACACAGTACATGTGTCTAATACTAGTGATGTACTTCGGCTTGACCGCGGGGTGGTTACATAGCCAGCCCCACGAGCCGACAGCGCGTAAATACCGCCGTTGAATATAGCCTAGGCACACTAGGTAAGTACTAAGTTTTTCCAATAGTTGACACTAAACTTATCAAAACAACTACAGTGTTAACAGTCTTTTTTTCATTATTACTTTAAAGTAGACAAATAAATATGTTAAAGTATAATTAGCGTCAAATGACTAATATAAGTTGTACTTTAAATATACGCCTAGTACTTTAAATTAGAAAAAAACTTGGAAGTGAAATTGTTGTTATTATGTCGACAGGAGATTTTTTATCAGAAATTTATCTTACGGCAAAATGAAAGTAGAAGAATAATAAATACTGTTATTACCGAATATAGTTTGAATTTGAACAGAGTGTAAATAAATAATTTAATACGTCAATTTCATACGAATGATTTTTTTATTAATAAGTATGTCTATGCTTTTCCCAGTATCCATTTAATATTTAACCAAACGCATATTATTTAAAATAAATATTAATATTCACACAAATATTTGACAAATTTCACATTTAACTATAGTGGGAGCAAGAGAAAAATATTAAAAGTTTGTACCTGTCTCATATGCGGTTCTAATGTCGCCTGCAGAAAGCCTATACTCAAACTGGTGGATATTATAGTAATTGCTGCTAATAAAACGCCAGGAATTCGCAATACTGACATCATGGTAGCTGAAATAAATTCAAATGTTACTTTCAATTTGCTCATTTTCATCATAATAAGTGTAAAAAAAAAATGACAAAAAAATATTCTTGTTGAATTTTATTCTTTACTGTACTTTTTGATTAATTTTACAAGGGGAAATAAAAATTTTACACGTTTATGATTTCTTGCATTAAATTGCCACATCAAAATACGGAATACATACTTCATTTCACCTACATACCGTCAAAATCTACAAAAAAAAAAAACATAATTACTTCATTAATATACGGAATACATACTTCACTTCACAATGCACTGAAAATCTACTAAAACTACAACTTACGTCCAGTAGGTTTAATATCTTCATCATCAGCAGCTTTTGGAAGAGTTATATAACATAACACAGCAGTACATAAGAGCGCTGCACCAAGAACAGCAAAAGGTAAGGAGTATCCTCCCACGCTGTAAAGGGCTCCACCTATCATGGGACCAGCTATGAGCCCTAACCCGAAGAAAGTTTCTAGGGAGGCCTGGAATTAAAATATTTTGCACCTTGCAGACTTTTTCTTGAGATTATAAGATTGTGTTGGTGTTTAGTAAAGATAAATTAACTTTCGATCAGATGCTAGCAAAGGTGCTAGCTAGAAAGGCAAGAGACGAAAATATCTGACGGTTATAAAGATTTACGCCTACTATTACTATTTGAGCATAATTTTTTGATAGATGTAGACAGACCCTACATAATGTAGGTACCATTATAGGCAGATCCACATAGAAAATGCTTCGCGAAGCCGCATATCAATTTGATGAAATAGAAAAAAAATAACATGCCTCGTGTACGTGGGTACCTATGTATTAAAATAGAGGGTATGCTAAATAAAATCTTGCTATAGTTCTATTGACTTCAGTTTTTTAAGTAACTTATTTTTTAATATTCAAAATGAAATATATACTCACAAACATTGTAGCCACATTATCAGGGAACTCCTTTGCTATGATAGCAAAAGATGCAGTGAGGAAGGCTGCATTTCCCAAGGCTTCTATGATTCGTATCGTGAACGCCAGCGTCACGAACGGTATGTGCCCATCTACTTTGTCCAGTAATCTGGTGAAAACAGTTTCATATCATACACTAGCTGTGCTTCGCGGTTTTACCATTAGTGCTCCGCTCCTGTTGGTCTTAGTGAGATGATAAATAGCCTACAGCCGTCCTCGATAAATGGGCTATCTAACACCGAAAGAATTTTGCAAATCGGACCAGTAGTTCCCGAGATTAGCGCGTTCAAACAAACAAACTCTTCAGCTTTATAATATTAGTATAGATAAAAAATGTGAGTATATGTAGAGTTCTGCCTCATTAGAGTTCGCAATGGTTATCCATATTATAGAGTATAGTCTCGAGTCACCATAATTATATTGAATGTATCGAGTTCGATACATTCAATATAATATGGTTTGGCAACGTCGCCAATATGGGCATTTCATCATTATATTAAGTTTGGATACGTGGCCGTCGACATGTCGTTTTAGGGAGGCAGAGCTCTTACTCTCATTCCGCATTCAATATGAATTTATTATCATTAAACACTTTTTATCATGCCACCATTAAAACCCATTTAAGTTTTAAGTAACAATAGAATTATTTTTGAAAAAGGGGTATTCGATGTTAATAATTAGACTGAAATTTTCTTGAAAAAAGACGATTGAAGGTCTAAGGTTTCCTATTTGTACAACTAATTAAGTGTAAAATAAATAAATAAATAAATTGAAAAAAACAATGTTCCCTGAAAGAAAAACCTCTAAGATGCTACTTAAAGCTGTTTTGTTAAAAATTAAAATACATATATGACAAATAGAAAAATATACATACTTGACGCAATATACATATTTAACGAGATTCGAGAATTAAAAAAAAATATTTAAAAAATAAACACGGAATTAACTACACCATACCAGCAATTGCGTAAATACAAAGTATGTGTTTACTAATTTAAATAAGGAAAACAATTTTATTATGCAATGTTTATTTTACAAAATTATCAATATTATTTCCAAAACTTTTAATGAACTTTTGACGCAATTTACAAAATATATGTCTTAACAAACAACAAAAATTTCTCCTAGTAGAATGAACATCCGAAAGAAAATATTCTTTCAGGATTTATACCATAAATAATGTAATCATTTTCTCAGTAGCATAATATATTTTGCGTGGGATTTGAACTAAACTAACTATTTTTGTAAGTAACATTACATTAGGTGGAATTATATTGAACCTATATGTAAGTATGTACTAACTAAGTAGTTATAATAATGGATCAGTTATTTTAAAAAGCATGCATTCTGAATGGATACTAATAAAAACGTATATGGGTGATTATACAAAAATGGGGTAACTTTTGAGGATATTTTGTTTACTATATTTTTTATATCAGATTGTTACAAATTAGGGTGTATATGATAGCTAATCTAATGAATATATTGTTCCAAATCGGGCCAGCCACTTTTTTAAGTAGTTTGTGAGATATTTAAAATTTTCTGGAATTGGCCTCCAGGGGACTGACGAGGCTAACATGGTACTGATAAAAAACACAATTTTGTAATATTTTTAAAGAAATTGAATGAAAATTACTACAAATCTCTCAGTTTTAATAATAGCACATGTCTTTTAAGTATTAAAATCACTTAGTTACGGTTAAAAATGATAATTAATAATATGTGATACTGGAAAAAAACAATGTCTCAAGTTTCAAAACAGCCTTCTGACATTTAACGTTACGTGAATATTCTTACTCTCTTACTTAACTTTTACTACTTTGACTTAGTTTTACTTGATATTTCAAGTAATTCACAAACAATAGAAACAAAAAAACGGCCAAGTGCGAGTTGGAGTCCTAACAAACCTATTTTTTATTATGTTTGTAACTAAAAATTTACACTTTTAGCAATTTTTCCTTTATCTGTGTTATAAGACGTTGCTCTTTACCAAGTAGAAGTAAACTATATAGCAGTTTATAGTAGACTGTATACACGGCAAGCATCCTGTGTGTTTTTTTATTCCCTTGCGAATATTGAATTTTGCGGAAATTTGCAGTATTAACGGATGTAGGTATCTTTTGATTGCGTTGCGTTATAAGTTTGATTTTTTTACAGCCCCAAGGGTTCTTAATCTAGAGAATACAATATAAATTTCAGATTGATACCTCCACGCGTTCCAAAAAAAACGTCTTAACAGACAAACGGACAACAAAGTGATCCTATAAGGATTTTGTTTTTTCCTTTTGAGGTTCGGGGCCCTAAAAATCTACCAATATTTATGTTAAAAGTACTAATTATAGTAAAATTAAAAACCAAAGGCTCGAATGAAAGTCTCATCTGAGTTTTCATAAGAGCTCCTTGACATTTTTATAATGTTATTAAGTATATTAATTAACTTTTATGTTATTTTGAGGTAATTTTACTTCACAGTATTATACGTATACGTATTTATCTGATAAATATTAAAAGCTATGCCCTGAAAGCATCAAAATCAATAATTAAAATAAAATAAGATCTTTTTAATAAAATTATTAGTAGTTTGTTTCAATAGCTTTTTTCTTTGCTACTCTTTCTTAAATGTGTCTTCCCTAGTCAAATTCAGTTTCTTTTAGCGTGGCGCATGATGTTTTAAACTGAAATATAAAATAGAAATGCTTATACCAATAGCAATCAAGATAAAAGTTCTCAAAAACGACAGAATCATCAGTACTATGGGGTCGCGTCAGTCCTCTGGCACGATATCTGACAAAGGACTGATGCCAGCGGATTGATGAAAAGGGACTTAATATGAGGTTATAGTCACAAATTATGTTTTTTTTGCCTAATTTATAATATCAACAAACTATATTTGTACAAATCATAGTTAACCATTTATAAATGAAAATAAAAATCGGATTAACAATAAAATAACGACTCACCATAGGACTGAAATGTTGACTGGCGCAGCAAGATTTTAGAGGACAAACACAACCCTAGCGCTGGTACAGTTATGACGGCCGTCAAAATATGCGGTGCACAAGTAACTTCATTACCAACATTAATACTTAGACAGGGATTTGACCTCGACTTGGTGATATTTAGCGAGAATTTCAAATTTAAAAAACACACAACGGACTGACTAGTGAAAACGATGACAAAGTTTAATTTTATTTTTTAAATAAAATGGAAAACATTGCGTTATGAAAGTTGTAGTATATAATACTATGTACATCAAAGATAATAGTGAATTAGTAAGTTTTCTTAAATCGATGATAATGTTTAAACGATAGTCATTTGATTGTTGGTTTTCGGAGTTGTGACATGCCAAAGTACTGACGTTTGAAGTATTAATTTATTTTTTTTATTCATTTGTATTTTAAATAAAGAAGTGAAATTGAGTGACCAAATAAAGGACGCTTCATTGTTTCAAAATAGATTGTTATTTGAATAAAATATAATAAGACTTTGTTTAAATTGGCTGATGACATCGAGTTACCCCATTTTTGTATAATCACCCATATAAGACTTACCCAAATAAAATAGCGCATGTTGAGGTAGTCAATATACCCGCATTGAACACAAGTTTGGGACCCAAGCGATTCAAATGTGCCCCATACAGGGGGCTGATGATGAACACTACGAGCTCAAACACTCCGAAGACCAGCCCATACTCTGTAGCTGTGCAGCCTTTCTTCTCTGCCTGGAAATAAATTGTTTATGGTTTTATCTTTGTTTTATTATTTTTAACGCGTTCAGCAGAATGAACAAGTATCTCTTGATTGACCCAATCATTACATACTTAGTTAAAAACATTTTCATTAATGTTTTTAACTAAGTGTGTAATGATTGGGTGAAATGTTTCAGCAAGATTTATCTCTCTAATTCGTGTTCTGCATCTGTTGCGTGTATCTGCGACATATATAAAAATAATCATTTTATTCTTTCTAGCCTTTAAGACTATTTGCATTATTTTATATACATTATCTCTACAGTTTTTATTTATAGGTATTATCTTTGCGAGTGTGCTATAGTCATTAGGCTTTTATTTTAATTACTTAACTCATAAAATATGACTTGAGTTCATCGATATCATAGTGAAATGTTATTACTATATAATTGATACATTTACCTGATATATAGGTAGTTTAAAGTTTCCAAAACTTGATATAAAATGATTTACGACGTACTTAACTACGAAATATCTGTTACTCTTTGATCTGTGACCTTGTTAATTGCCTTTTATTTATATTAAATAAAAATAGACACCACGATTGTAGATAATTTTGTTTATTATATAAGCGTCACGTGCGTGTACATCATGTTTCTTTGAGATGATATCTCGTATATATTGAAATACACTATATGAGCTAGTAAATTGAGGATATTGAAAAATTTTCTGCTTTCTTTCAATTATTGATGAAAAAATTAGTATTTTTCTTTCAATGAAGTATAAAATGAAGTCGTTTCCCGATGTCTATTTGTCCGTCGTTCACTAAACTACGCAATGGATTTTGATGCGTTTTTTTAATAGGTTCTAGATGAAACAGTGGGCGGAAAGCTAATTACGGCTATAAGCTCTTTTTAGTTGAACGAAACACGAAGTGGGAATAATACCAAGAATCTAGATGTACATATCTGTCATACAAGCAGTTTGACGCACTAACAGATGAAATTTAATCCATAGAAATTCTTGAAAAATATAATAAAAAGCTTCGATAAAAACGAATTACGCCAAGAAGCAATATGTATATAACAAATAAAGACTTATGTCTCCTGTTTCTCGCTAGAGAAAGTAATTGATATTTCACCCAGATACATATTATAACTTGTAAGCGCCTAGTAATTATATTGTGAACATAATGTGATAACCCCGCTTTGCTTGTGAGGTTATCACGCGATCAACGCACTGACGCACCGTACATATAGATTTTATACGTATATTCAATTGTTATTAATATTTGCAATTTATAGTTTAAAATAAATTATAAGACGATTGTTTGATACTGCCGTAGACGGATGCTATAATTTAAATACATTTTCAGAAATTGTATCTATTTCATAGATGAACATTGTATATGTGAACGCGAAGCTTTCGATGAGTGATGATAAAAATGGACAAATTCCGTTCGTATTTGACTAAATTATTTCATGGTTGAATAGCCCATTTATCGAAGAAGGTTCTATCACCACGCCATTATAAGACCAATAAGTTATAAGACGGGAGCAATGCGAGTGAAACCGCGGTACACAGCTAGTAATAATATAAAAGAAAAGGAACATTTTACACTTCTTTATATTAGAGGAGTAATAACGTATCCTTCAAATTAAAGTACAACGACATTCACGTAGGATGCATGTCGGATGAACTAAATGTCGCTGAAATATCAAAACAGATTCCGTGTTTAATTCATACCTGCGTAATGCGTATGTTACTCCATTTCCTTGAAAGAAAAAGGAGGATATAAAGAAAAGTGAAGGCCAATTGATATCGCGTACGTAAAAACCTATAATGTTATGTGTCATTAACCTTTGTTATTTGTTGAAATTATATCGAAGTTTGATAGTGTCACTTGAATAGCTGAAGATTGGGAAGATTCGTTTTTTAGCTGTTCGACCCAAGCCGTTTATTTTGCTTTCGATATTCGGCTGAAAATTGAATGCTCAACGCAGAAAATTCAATTTATTCCTAGGATATAAATGTACTTGTATACTATGCCAGTATTTAAATAAGAATAAAACGCACATTTGACGCATTGTTGCCAAGGTTTAAAACATGATTTATTTATACCGCCGAGTTTTGTATGATTAAGTCGCGAGTATAATATTTTTACTTTTAAATGTATGTTTAAATGTATAATGAAGTCTATTAATAAAATAAAAACATACCTAATACTTCTGTACATCCTGATATTTTTGATATTGCTTAACCATTATTGTATAATTTGTATATGATAACGATGATAAATGAACGTTATATTCTAATCTAAAT